>SCLG01000133.1:333484-369379 GCA_004367875.1 Oikopleura albicans
TGTAACCAAAAACATCCAAAAAAAGTAAACATGTGTTAAAATTGTTTGTTTTTCACAAGTTTTTGAGCGCATTTTTAAGATTTGACAATTATTATTATCTCTCTAGGTATCTTAGATAACTAAAGAATATAAATCAAAAGGAAAAAACAGTTCCATTGTATTTTTCTGATAAAAATTGTGCGATGACTTCATCAAATATCCGATTTTATCATAAATGAAAAACCGTCAAAAATTTCGAGAATAAGTTGGTCAAGTTATTTTTTCTAAAAAATTTATTTCTTCTAAAAAAAGTTTTACAAAAAGTTTTACAGACTGTTTCATAAAATGTTATAAAAAATAATGTAAAAAGAGAAAAATTTCGTAGAGTTTCAAAAATATTCTATAAAACGTTTTATAAAAACGTATCTCTACGTAAAAATTTTTCTTTAAGATTTTTCTTTAATACCTGTACAAAGAGTTCTCTAAATGTTTAAATTATATCGCAATGCAGTTCAAATTTTACCACAAGCTAAATTGGACAAACGTTTCATAAATAACGCTCAGTCGTCCCTTATTACGAATCAAAGAATGTCAACATCAAAGACGCTTAATTGGTATAATAATTGAAAAAAAATAGATCACCGTCATCAGCGGAACCTCATCAAGCTAAAAAAATTATTCACTAATGTCTGAAATGCCTCTATAAAATTTTTTTTTNTTTTTTTTTCGTAATTATACTCTTACCGTAAATAATTTTCGCTAAACTCCACATGAGCTCAAAAATGGATAAACCGTGTACACTTTGTGTTGGGAGTACAAACTGTTCAGGTGTACACTCTGGAGTCCGAACACAAAGTGTACACTCCTATATTTTTTTTCAAAAAGGTGTACACTTTGTATGAACTCCTAATAAAGGTCATTTTCGTGCTTAGAAAAACGACGCTTTTCAACGGATTAAACATATTTATTTTATCTTACCTTCCACTTTAAACCGGAAATAATTTTTGATACTGGTAATATTTAAATTTAGCCAAAATTGTTGCGTAACGCATTTTACTGTTGGAATCAAATTTGGAAAACAGAACATGAGTATTTTCTGTATCACTTTTTGATGTTATCCGCACAATTATATTGATCAGATAATGGTTCAGGGGTTCACCAATATTAATTATAAATTATGTATAATTATGTATAATTAAATTATTTATTAATTGAATAGAAATAAGAGTTATGTACAGAAAACTGGGCTTTATTGTACAATGTACAATGTTAAGTATAATGTAACAAATTACAGAAAGTGTAGTGCTAATTCAGTAGGAATAAGGGCAAGTATTTTTACAAAACAATTTTCATAAAGTTTTATTCAAGCTGGTCATTATGTAACAATTTACATTAACGTTTCTTCGGAAATATCATTGTACTAAATTTCCTTCGAAGTCATGAATCGTGAATCACGATTGCAAGACCTTTAGAGAAGAAAAAATAAGAATTGGACGGGTCAATTTTTCGAAAAATGCAATTTTCAATGCAATTTTTCGACTGTTTTTGTCATTTGCCGTGCGTAATTTTCGAGGCGTTGGTTTCGGCCGCGCGTTGGCCGTGGCGCGATCAGCATTGAAATGTTTTCGCGCACATTTTCAACTTCATTGTTTGTCAAAAACTTCAGCATTTGAAGTTGTGTGGAAAACGAACTTGAAATTTTACTCTTCATTTTGTACTGATTGTGAGAATAAACATTATTTCCTAGTCGGTTATAACCGATCAAGTCGGCATAACTGACGACAATAAGGGTTAAAAGAAATGAAAAGTGCATTTTTTATGATATTCCGAAGTCATTTTTTGTACTTATATAGTCAGTTGGTGAAGGAAAATTACATTAACGGAACATAATATTACATAAAATTGTAGTCATGTTATGTAATTATTTTACATAATCAACCATTGAATGAACTATGATTTGTAATTTATGACTTGATTATAAAAGAATAAAACTTTCGTTAAATATAATATAATTTCATTTTAAATGATAATTTCATTTTGATAATATGCAGTCTTTCAATTAGGAAAATGTAAATAAGAGCCAAGAAGAAGCCAATTTACATTAATTAAATTAATTTTCATTAATTAAATTAATTTTCATTAATTAAATTAATTTTCATTAATTAAAATACATTAAATTGATTTGACGACCAGCTGCTTGAAGCTGCTACTTTAACCCTAGGGGAAATAGAAAACAAACTGACACTAAGTTCTTCAAAGTATTCCCACCAGTTTATGGATGAAATATGGGGTAACGGGAGGGGCGGTTAAGGGCCCCCAAATAAGGGTTGGTCAGGCCAAATAAGGGTCCTTTTCCGCAAAAAATATTATTTCGCCAAATAAGGCTCGCTGATTTTAACATTAACATTTTTGTCCGGTTACCGAAATAATTAATTTAAATTTTTTTTAACCAATCTAGTCTCAATTAATTAATAAAATAAAAAAATAAAGCGCAAACAACATATTTTCGTACAGTATTAGCAATAAAATGTGCTCATCATGCGTTCGCCAAATAAGGGTCGGTAATTCAAAACACGAAACCGAGCCTTATTTGGCGACCCCACTGTAACGTTTTTTTCTGAAAACATCGGGTTAAACTTGACGTTCCCACAAGAAACGAAGATAAAATCAGCAATTGTTAGAAACAATCGGTCCTGGTCTAGTTTATGAGCTCACTGCAACTTGTATTAAAAATGCGATATTTGCATCATGATTGATAAAAAAAAAACGACGCGTCGCAAACTGTGGCTGACTATAGAACCATAATCGGATAAGAAATTAGGAAAATATGCCCAGTACAATTAGGAGTGCCTTTCTTTTATTTGGGCATACTTTCGTTCCATCAGCCACAAACCAAACATTATCGGTTAGGGAAACCATTAATGACACCTTAATCATATAGCATTTCAAGAAAAATATCGCAAGTAGTTTGCAAGACATGTTACTAGTAGCTACTTTTAGTTTCAACTATCTTGGTATAATTTGTACACACAAAACTATCGATTTAACACGATGATATATCAATTTGTGAAATCCACCGCCTACCTGCTTAAAGTAGCACCAAAATGGAACAAAAACTGCAACTTTAAGCAGGGAGTCCGTAGGCGGAAGAATCAAGCAGTGGTCGCCAGTGGTCGCCAGAATCAACCACTGGTCGGCCACCACTATTTGAAAAAAAATTGTTACTTAAAACCGTTTGGTTTTAATTCAAGCAGGTGGTGTACAACAACTATATTTCTAGATATATACTTCAGATATAATTTCTTGAGTTATTGGAATGCTTAGATACGGCCTCGTAAATGTTCTTGCTAAAAATACTTTTAGATCCTACTCCTTTAACTTCTATATCAAGTTGACATGGTGCCATAATGACCAAATGCACCAACCCATTACGTATTTAATTAGGATTTCAACCGAATAAAAAAACAAACGATGCTAATTAATTGAATACAGGAAAAGTCTAATAGCATATCAAATTCGAATTCCGTTAATGGTTGGAAGTTTATTGCTTTTATTTTTCGCATCATCACTTGAACTGGTTTTACTAGAGACGCGGTGACCACAATTTGTAAATAAAGCCAGCTAATTGAATCTTGCCACATTTTTTTTTCTTTGCATGGACATCCTTAGACTACTAAATGGTTTTTTTATGAGATTATACAATTTTGCGTGAATAAAAATAAATCAGTAAAATTACATGCATAGTAAAACTGGATACAGTATTTCTTTAAAAATGTTTTTGGTTGACTCATTCTGGCAGTTCGGCGCCTAAGTTCGCGTCCTTTGCAGCCTCGGCCATTATATTTAATGCCGAGCCCATTTCGCCCGTCACGAGGTTCATGAGATTCTTGAGTTGCGTTGCATCATTCTGTATTTGGTATTTTTTTTATGAAAATTATCCATTTTACGAACTTGGTGATTACGGTCCCTAGTGGTTACGGTAACCGAATGTAGAGCTAAACTAAAAAGTGACATCCCCCAATTGCCCATTTAACGTTGTTCTAGACCAGGGATCGAAAAACGTGTGATTTTGGGAACAATCCAATCACACTCACAAAATCACAGAAATCACGGAAATCACAAAATCACAAGCGTTTCAATCAGAATCACGCGAAAATCACGCTCTGATTGGTAAAAAACGACTAAAATCACAAAAAAATGTGATTTTGAAGTGATCGGGGAATTCCAATCACAATCACGCAAAAATCACAAAATCACAAAAATCATATTTCATTTTTTTCGATCCCTGTTCTAGACCGAGTACTCTCACTAACTTGAATGGGATTCTATGTAAGTAAAATTTCCTATACTTTCCTGTCAAACTTAGTTTTGGACTAAAAAGTTGGAATATCCTCAGTCCAGGTTAGTGTAAGTAGCGCTATCTTACGGTCCGCTTCCGCTTACCGTGTCGCTTCCGGTAACCGGAAGTAGACTAGATAGTGATGCTTAATACATATATAAATTACGGAAAATTAAATAATGACATTTACAAACCAGAACATAAAAGCCAAAAGATTTGGTATGAAATTGATAGTATTAACGTTAGTAATAAGCAGTTACAGCGTTGGCGTCTGTAACTGAATTACAAGCGCGCCTATTGGCTCATGCTTTTTATAGGCGCCTCCTATTGGTTAGCGTATTTTAGCCACGCAAACAACTCACCGCGCTGCTTGTAATAATCGTTACGGAATGACGTCACGGCACAAAATCATTACGATTATTCGAAGCACAAAGTGTAACGATTGTGAGTCATGAACTGTATTGTGTTTTTCGTTAAAAATCAAAAACTATTTTCACGAAAGTAGTGTTGTCTATAGACCAGATTTAATTAGATTAAAAAGTGTCCGGTCTCAGAAGCCGTGATTGACATATTGAAAATTGCAGGGGGGTCTGAACACAAAAAAAAATCAATCGCGTAAAAAGAGAAATGACCTTAGCAAACCTCACCAAAGGCAACAACGGACTGAAAGATTGTTTTTGGAGAAATGATTGACATTCTAGTCGTCCGCCGCACAATGCGGATCAAGTGAATATTACGTATGATTACTTGAAGTTTAGAGTGTTTTCAAGTCGGAATCAAAATGGCGACAACACTTTGCAAAAGATCACTTTGTTCAAACAAACGATTGTAGATATTTATGGAGCGATCTCACTGCCAGATCCATTTTGAATCAATTCCGATTAATGTCGAATTAGTTTAATAGAAATTCTATAGGATTATCCTCATACCTTATGACTCATAAGTTATGAGTCATAAGTTAGGGGAATTCCTAAATTACAAACCTATAGAAATAATACTCGCGGGGTTCTGAAAATTGGCGTACATTTGGCTATGGGCCTATGGGCATTTTACGGTTACAAGCAAATTTTTTGTCTTCTTTGGCCTCAACCACTTCGAGATATGGCGGTTAGAACATTTTTTACGGTTTAGGATGTTGTTTGGTAAATACGAAACGTAAAACAAAGTAAAAAATAATAGCGTATATAAATCCTCCAGGCGCTTCTGATGAGACCAAACAAAAAATTTTTTAACTAATTTTCACCAACCAAAATTCTTAAAAACCGGTAAAATAGCGGATTTTAGCCCGGTTAACCACCAAGGTGGTTCGGTACGTCATTTAAAATTTACCAGAATCACCTGTACTATAATGGAAAATTTATGTTAGTTTTTGGAAAATATACCACATCTGGGTTGGCGCTAAAGAGCAAAATAGTGAAAATCACGATCCAGTTTTTGGGCGTTTACGGGTTAACTTATATATTTATGACTTGATTTATTTTTGCATATCAACTAAATGAACTCTTGCGGTTCGAATAAATACCATATAGACGTATTTTGGTAACTTTAAAAAATAACCGCAAGTTACCAGGTGGTGCCGTGGTCGAGCCCCTCTAAGCCCCTGTTAGGTTTATATATCAAAAGGACCGCTGATGCAAGGTCTATTAACCGTTGCAAAATCTCGCTTGAGGAGCGTTGAGCTCGGGTACCAGAGCCAAATAACATGAAATTCTAGTGGTTAATGGTAATTTTCTTCCAACCGGTCGGTTTTTGGCGGTTCTAATGGTCACCATCAGATGCGCCGTGGTCGAATACCCCTAGTTAATTGTTCTTCAGCAACATATAAATAACTTTATTTTCGGGGGAAAAATTTAGGAATTCGCCCTAGTCATAACCAATTATCGGGCGTAGACCCGTAAATTTACGCTTACAATGCAAGTCTTACATCCAACTTTGTTAACTTGAGCGCATGCATAGTGTATTAACAATAACACATACAATGTTAATAACACAAATTTATTAATAATCAGAGCAGCATGCACAGCATTAGACTTATGTATGCAATTATAAGTATAATTCATTTAACGTTGAACAAAGTAAATGTATGGTACAGTTCTATCGCCCATATCTTGTCACTTTCGCATTAGTCATAGGTCGCCTATGAATGAAAATGAATCAAGATATGGGAGCATCGAGCCACCGAGTGTTCAACCACCTTTATACATGCTCAAAATATAGTTGTGATCTTCAGGTATATGTCTCGTAGTTTAATAATGACTCAATAATTGGTAAAAATTATATTTTTGTAAAAAATTTAATGAATCTAACAAATTCAACAAAGAAATACCTACTCAATTGATTTTTTTGCCGAAATTACCAAGGTGTCCGAATCCATTACTAAGTAGCACGATATAACTTTGTAATGTCAGCAATCTCTATTGTAACAGTGGATTGGGACACCGCGTGGCTTTGAAACAAAAACGAATGTTACAAATTGTAACTTACAATTCAGTATATTTCATGAATTTAGTACATATATTTGTTTTGACTCTTAAATGTTGAGACAGTTTGTCAATATATGAATGTTTTCAAAATAGGGGGACATCAAGCGCATGAGTCAAAGGGGCAAAAGTATGTCAAGGTATGGGCTAAAAAGATATGGGAATAAGATAAGGGTACATCAGTTTCAATAAATTATTGTCCGCGTAACACCTTAATTGTCTCGCGCTGCCATAGAAACGCGAAAAAAAAAACAAATAACAATTTCTTCCTTTTTTNTTTTTTGTTACGCGGACTAATATTGTAGGGTGCGTCTTTGACATTGTTCAATGTATTTAGTAGCCCTTAATTTACATTTGTAACTTCATTACATAAAAAAATCTCCCAATTTTGCAATTATTTCAGGGAGTATAACATTTACAAGAAAAACTATACCAATAGAAGGAATACCGTCCTTTAGTGCTTCATATGCCTTTTTTATCTTTTGATTTTCTTGCCATAATTCGCCGTTTTCAACAACCAGTCGTTTGTACTCCTTTCTATAAAATTTGAATCCTTTGACTACTATATCAAGGGCTTCATCTTCCATTTCGTCTTTATCTTTCGTTGCTCCATTCAAATTCTGCCCATCACAGATAAAAAGGAACCGAACTTTGTGTAAGACTCTTTTTACGCTGTAAGTTATACAATATAATTTATAATAGTCCGTATCAACTGTCCGCTTTTTACTTGTTCTGTGTATAAAAGAACAACGTGTAAATATTCGCTTATACGACATCAACCTTTACCACGGAAAAATAGCAAGCAGTTAAACCGGGCCCGTTTTACACACCAACAATTAAATGAGCAGAAAGCGGACAGTTCATACTACTCTGTTTATAGTGTTTAGTATAGGAGAAAAGTCAACGAAAAAGTTTTAACATGTTGGAAAATTAGTCCACGCAATTACGTTGACATTTGAATCGATAAAACAACTATATCGGCTATATATAATATAGCATACTATATGAAATGCATTCATTTACGACGCTCAACAAATAAAGACAGAATATCTGTGTGTTTCACGCTTACTTTTTTAGTACCGTGATTTTTTTTCCGAAAAACTCCTTTAATTGTAAATTTAATAATTCGAAACATTAAAACAATTTTAATTGCAATTAATTTTCCGAAAAACCGCGATACCTACCTACGGTACTTTTTGACCCTCTTGGGTACATATTTTAATAAAGATTTTGCAGATTTTTCTTCATTGACGCAATTTTCTGCCAAGCACCAAAATGTAGGTCATTTTAGTATTAATTCGTGAATAATAATAACAACAAATTCTTAGATACGATGTTTTCCAGACGAAAAAATATTTTCACAAAGATGCTTAAAATATTATGGCACATTTTCATCTTTTAAATCGGACACCTATAGTAAAGTTGGTGAGAGCGCATAAAACGTAGCATAAACCAATTTGGACTCGTGTAGTAGTGGGTAGTTGATAACATACAAAGTAAATAATTTTTAATTATTTGCTAAATAATATTAATATAAAACGATCATTTTACGTTGGAAGATGATATCGACTTAGTTTCAGATTGATATCATTGTAGAATTAACTAATAATATAATTGTAAAAAATGACGGTTATTAGAGTAAAAACGATTGACATTCCATTTTGCAGGTCATATCATGGTTATTTTCAATTTCTGGCAAATTTTCCTTCGCGAAAAACGTAGGATTTAACTCATCGTCTAATAAGACAGTCAAGTTCAAGGCAATTTTACTAGAGGATGATTTTGCTAGAAATGAAATAAGTCTATGGACCAGGGTGGTAAAACCACCCCTACGCCGTCTCTACCCTCGCCCCGACCCTAAGCCGCCCCTACGCGAAAATAGCGTGGTTTTACAACCCTACCATAGTATCAATTGCATGTTACAGAAACGTAATTAAAATGTAAAGGACCGTTATTTTCTGTACGGAGCTAATAAAATGGCCGAGAACGGCGTTCCTGTTTTCAAGGTCTGCAAAACCAACACATTTTATAGTTTTTTTCTCAGGAAGATGGGCACCAGTAGTTACTCTTACCGGCCATTTTTATACTTTTTTCGACCATTTAATAAAACCTAAATTATAACAATTTGTAAATATTTTTTACAAATGTTCATTTTTATCAAACACTCATCTCCAGTACTTTATCGGACCACGAGCGATCTTCCGACTCTTGAAGTTCACTGGACTCATTTTGTGATACATTTTTCCTTCCCGCTGGCAAAAAAATTATTGATAACATAATGGGTAAGGACTTATTGCGACTTACCGAGCCATGTGTTCAACATTTGTAAATAATTCATGCTACAAATAGAAATGACCGAAGTCGTATACAACAAGTACTTGCAAATCATTGTGTTATACTTATTACAGACCACAGAAATGTTATTATCTTCAAAACTGTAACGTGCCGAGGAACAAATATTAATCAAAGACGCAAGTTGCGCATTTAAAATGATAGAAAAATCATCATTTATAAACATTAATAAAAACTAGCACATGTTCAAACATTTTTTAAGTATTTTAAAAGTTAAAGTAATACTATTAGTAAGCTACTACTTAAAGCTACTCAGCGTTTCAATGAATTCTCGGTTATCGTTCGNGCATTGTGTTATACTTATTACAGACCACAGAAATGTTATTATCTTCAAAACTGTAACGTGCCGAGGAACAAATATTAGTCAAAGACGCAAGTTGCGCATTTAACCTTCAAACACATATGAGTCATATGATATGACGGACGTTTGTCCGTCCGGGCATATAAAATGCGTTTTTTATGGTGTCACATTCTATTAAATGTAACGACAGTGAAAACT
Organism: Oikopleura albicans; assembly: GCA_004367875.1. Lineage (NCBI taxonomy): Eukaryota > Metazoa > Chordata > Appendicularia > Copelata > Oikopleuridae > Oikopleura > Oikopleura albicans. The sequence goes on from SCLG01000133.1 coordinate 343,134, forward strand.
ATCATAGATTAATCGATTACAAAATCGGAAAACAAATAAAAGTAAAAATTGTGTTTCCGTAATGAATATTAATTAGTTATTTATTGGAGCTAGGAAACCTCAAAATAGAGGTTATTTGCAATAATAGTTTTCACGCACATTTTTTTTCTGTCATATTTTTCCAAAATTGTTAAGTAGTGAACGGCCCACCAGCCTCTAAAAAATTAACCCCGTACGTCATCCGGTTAACCGTTTGTGACTTTGTGGTTTTGTGGTCAAATCGACCAAAAAGTGTCCAAGGGTGGTGGGAGAGCTTTCGAGTAGCTGTTCGAGTATGCTCATTCGATTCAAGACCATCAAATTGCTCATGATGAAAAGTTACGTAGGTTAGAACACAACGATAGATGGAACGGACAAACGTCCGTCCGATGTGTTCAGGGAACTGTTTTAAATATGTGTTCAAAGGTTAAAATCATAGAAAAGTCATCATTTATAAACATTAATAAAAACTAGCACATGTTCAAACATTTTTATTTTAAAAAGTATTTTAAACGTTAAAGTAATACTATTAGTAAGCTACTACTTAGTAAGCTACTACTTAAAGCTACTCAGCGTTACAATGAATTCTCGGTTATCGTTCGTATTTGCGAGATGAGAAAATTTCATTTTTTATGAAAGATTTTTCAAAAATTCACATATATCAGAGAGAATTTTTGGATCCAGAAAAGCTTATCATCATGAAAATTCTCTCTACCACCGAAGCGTATCTCTATTTCAATTTTTTGTTTCAATTTTTTGTTTCAATTTTTTGTTTCAATTTTTTGTTTCAAATTTTTGTACTAAAGCAATGTATTTGTTGCGCGGGAAAAACTGAAATTATTAATCTAGAAAATACGAATTAAAAACGCCGGGAATTAATGTGACACGTAGAGTAGTAACAAATAATACGTAATTTATGTACCCGTTCCTTTTGACCATGTATCTTAGTAATACGAACACCGCGCAATAGAAACAAAAAAATGTTTAAAAATAACCCATTTTTATGTACACCATGTACACTAACATACACAATTGTACACCCAGGTGCACTTATATAAACCCGGGTACACCCAGATACACTATTATACACTAATGTACACCCAGGTACACTTACGTACACTATTTTACTTTAATGTACACCCAGGTGCACTTACGTACACTATTTTGCACTAATGTACACATAATATGTAGACCCAGATACACTTACATACACTATTTTACACTAATGTACACCCATGTACACTTACATACACTATTGTACACTAATGCAAATGGGTTATTTTTTAAACATTTTTTCTTCTATTGCGCGGTGTTCGTATTAGTAGTATGCGGTAGATTCGAAACTTAGCGACGCGCCGGTGACGAAGGCGATCCTAGTTAGGGTGGGTTAAAAATGTTCTTGAACGGCACATTCAATAAAGTGTAACATTTTCTTTTATGGGGTTCTAAATGCAGCATTTTAATAATAAGAAAACACCTTGTCAATAGAAAACTTCTGATCAATAAAATCGCCATGATTTTGACTCAAAAGTAGCAAATATTATAAGACTTTGCTTATATAAATGTTAAATTAGTATTTTCTTGACTCAAGTGTTTTCATTCCGTTCCTTTTTTCGTTATTCGTTCCGTTCGATTTTACTAGAAAATAATAGTGTTTCCAAATATGTTAAGTATTAATTAATCTTGTATTTCATATTTTGTAGTTATTATGTAATGGTTCTTAAACCAGGTTCAATCGGACATATCAGCGTCGGTGTCACCAGAAAACCGGTTAAAGTACAGTTAACAGAATCAATGTTAGGCAACCTAACTTAATTGATTTATTAGCAGGCTAATATTTTATCACCTCAAACCAATTTTTTTAATTTTCGAAAAAAAACGTTATTACCTAAATTTTCTCGCGCAAGCGTGTCAAAATATTATTTCAATTATTTGTCAAATTATTTTCGACGCAGGCCATTAAAATTACTAAAGTAAGAGTTTTAAGACGTATTCCGTGCCTTTGAAAAAATGCTTAATACACGTGTAACATGAAAATATAAAAAAAAGTGCGGAACAAGTCTTGAAACTCACACTGTACACAGGTAAGTGAGCTTATCGTTTGTTTTTACGATTATTTGTAAACAAGATCACTTTCGTATATGTACTGCTAGCAACAAAAAAATCATTGGAAAAGTTTTGTACTAATATTCATCTCTTACCATTTTTCTTTCCCTCCACAGTCTTGTCTTTTTTTTCGACCGGTAAATCTTTTTGTTTTGTTTTGGTTGCCGGAGAGTCATCCTTTTCAGTTACTTCTCCAGCGACTGGTTTCATGAATAGAAAACCGCTATTGTCAATGTTCGATTCAACTAAATTTTTTGCTGATACTAAATTGTGGCAAGTTTGCCTTTTGAGCTATAGTAAAAGGCGAACTTGCCACGCAAAATGATTAAAATTTGAATACCAGTATAAACCGGTTTGCATCGCGTAAAAATCAGTATAACGTGTGAACTGAGGTATTGTCTAATTATAACCGGCTATTTTCCGACTGTCCTTTTCCATGAATACGGCTGTACGGTATGTTCTACTACATGTTCTACTTATGTATTTTAATACAGCAAAGACGTACGGTACGCACTTTCAAAATCACAATAAAAAATATAAGACAAATTGTTGAGTGCATTTAATTTCAGTTCTAACGGTATGGCTCAATTTTTGTATCCTAATAGGCTTAAAAACTAGAAAAGCGAGAAGCGCGTTATTATACCTCATACTTTACTATTATTTAAAAACGTAGTAAGAAAATATGTGCATTAAAAAAATTATCGGGTAAAGAAATAATAGTAGTAAGGCTTACTACTAATACCAACAAAATCGCACAAACATTAATTTTATAAACGACCTTTGGAAAATTTAGTCTATAACCATGTTTCTAAAATATTTTTATTTTTTTTTTGGAAAGTAAATTATAAATATTTTTATCCACCTTTCATCTTTTTCTTCTTTTTAATGTCGCCAAAGATGGAAGCATTTCCCACACCGGCGGACTCTTCCTCTTTCTCTTTGGGCATTTTGTCTCTAATTCAAGTCTCTTCTGAGCATGCTTTCTTTTCTTACACTCTGCAAAATGAATCAGTCCAAGTGTTAATGATCGTTTTGGAATGTGCCAAATTTACCATGGTCAACGTAATCACGCGATGCTCGTTTTTTGTACTTTATGTTAATGACATAACTTCGTTTCACTCTTAAAACGGGTTATTGATCAGAAGTTTTTCCACGTACAATCATTGGGTCTTTTTGGTCAAAAATTTTGAAATACAGTTTCGAGCCTGTTTACTGCCGAGGCTCCCTTAAGTGTCGTGTTTTTCGATTCGAAAAATAACCCCTAAAGTGCCATTTTACAAATATTCGTTCAATTTTTAGCGTTAAAGTGCATTTTTGGTCTAGGTATAAAAAGTGTCACCCTTTGTTGCTGGAGGAGATTTTTAACTTAACCCTCGTCCTCCACGGACCCAAACGTAAAAACAATTTTCTAAAAAAAATGTTTTTCATATAAAAACGTAAATTTTTTTTATTATCACAAGCCGTTCTCTTTTTATTTAGAAATAAAGTGAACATTGGTAGCTAGCTATCCAATATGCGCATGACTGTTAATATTTTATTAACGAAATTTGAATGATGCAACTAATTTTGTTCGCAATTTATAAACTTGTATGGAAACTGACAGAACCTGTGGCCATTGTATGCTTTTTCATTTGGCTTTTAACATTTTAGGTTAAAATTTTTCTCAACGGAAAAAAAGGATGCCGACACATCAAGGGGACCCTTCGGAGTTATCTTGAACACATATGTATCAAACCTTATCATATCTGTGAGTGTGAAAAAAGTCGGGTGGAAAAACAGAAATCTCCCTCTCTAAAAATATTAAGGCGTAAGCAAAGATATTTTTGTGCCGATTGTTTTTTTCGGAGTCGATGCGAGGTTTTAGGGGGTTTTCGAGTGAAAAAAATGATAATACAAGAAAAATAATCTTGAAACTTAACTATAACTCTGTCTTCAAATAATCAACAAAGGCGCGCGCAAAGGCGCTCTCTCTTTTTTAGAGCGTGCGCGAAAAACGGGGTCGATGCGAGGTAGACCCAAAATACGACATACAAAAGCGGAGAGTTCGTGTGAGAAGCTGAATATAATCATCATTATCGCGGAGTGCGTACACGATTCCACTTTCTAGGCTAAATAAAAGTCGGTTGCCGGTCTATTTCCTTCTTCGGCAATAAGATCAAATGATATTGCTTGCAAATTAAGTTATGGTGTCATAATTTAATTGTCCAAATGAGTATTCGACAAATGAAATTACCGCGCCGATGTTCTTTTTAGGACGACTGATGAAACGAACACCCCGCAAAGGTGAAACGGAACACAGAACCAACCAATAATCGGATATGGCGTTTTAAAAAGCGTGACACGCTTTACTATTCATACTTTGTATTTCTTTAAACGGCATAATGCAAACTCCAAGGTGGCGTTCTAGTCAGAATTTCGGTTTGGTTTGTGTGTTGCGTTATTTTCCCTGATTTTGATTTTTACAAGGTCACAAGAAACCGAAGAGACATAAAAAAAAATATGTATCTATTTATTTTATCAATTTTGTTGGGAATTAGAAGTCAAGAATGTCCGAGCTTGACGACCGAATACGGAGAAGTCGGAATTTCGATGACCGAAAGGAGACAATTTGTCCCGATTCAGTCACCGTACGACTTTAAACTAGAGAGTCTACAGTTTGATGCAACGTCCTGTCGAAAAGTCAATGCAGTTTTATAATAGAGAAATATCATTATAGGACATTTTCATATAGCCCCTGAAAACAGCACAGCGTTCAATGGGAAAACCTTAAAAAATTTAAGGACGGGTAGGTAGCGTTGTTTACAAATAAAACCCGAAACATGTTTTATAACGGTTTCCCGGAAAGTGACGTTTGTAAACAACGCTACCTACCCGTCCTTAAGAAAAATTATTTAGCATTTAAATTCCAAATTAAAATAAAGGCGAAAATTTCAAAATTAATTTATACGGTTGTAGTTTTCTAACGGCCGTACATACTCTTTGTTAATGAAAATGTTCCATACCATTCAATTACATACTGTAGTCTGTTTGACATAACAAATCATTGAACGCGTCGTTTGAGGTTACTTAGAGCACTAATTATGCTGATAAGCCCTGACGGCTCCATGAACTTGAGAAATATCAAAAATAGCTAACTAATCCCACAATTTTGACAATACTAGTTTGGTTTTTAGCTAAGAAGTTCGCATTAAAAACCTGAAACGACTTGCAATCCGATTTTTATATGTAAATCATTATATCGATGAATATTGAGAAAAATGGCAAAATTGATGACTTTCGGAACTTCAGAGGGAAAAAAAATATTTAGATATAAAGAAAAGGATTCTACGTTTTTTTGTGTATTTTATTGTAAAATTAACTTGAGAACTGAATATTTATAATCACATAATATGTTTATAGAAAATTTCTAGATTTTTATGGACGAATGAACCTGTTACTGTGTGGTTCAATAAGGAATCAGGTATAGCAAAGTTTTTGCACGCTCTTTTTATGCTGAAACAATATAAAACTGCGTGGAAAAATTTTCTGTGACTGATTGTTGGACCACATAGTAATAATTGATACCGTTAGTGAATACTTCAAGGAGTCCGAAACTAAAAGTCTAATAGACTTTCGTCAGTAGTTAGATTTTTAGGTTTAGTGTGTTAACAACTGTATGTACGGTCCTAAAAAGTAACCAGAAAAACGTAAAAAACGTACATGTACCTATAACTGTATTGTTAGATAATTTATGTTGGATAAAGCAGTAAACATACCCTCGCAGTTTTTTTTTATATAAAACAATTAATACGTCACTTTCCCTGCGACAAATCTGTGTAGACAGATAGGCGGAATACCCAACCCATGTCAAACCCGAGTCGGGTACGGGTTTACTCGGGTCAAAACCCGGGTCCCGTTTTCGACGGCCGACCTCTAGGCTGGAAAGTTATCATGAATTGGCAAGAAAAAATTCAATAATACCTCGTAAGCTAACTCTAGATCCTATCTAATCAACTGCGGGAAAAACGTTTTTACGAATTTGGCCGTATCGGAATAAGAAAAATTACGAAACTAAAAAAAGAGTGTGCCGATTTCGCCGGATGTTTCGCGTTTAATCAATACAAAAATGGAACATGTGAAAAAATTATCGGTGTTTGGGAAGAAGCGAAGACAATTGATGGTGACTCAAGTAGAAGCGGATTCTTTCATGATTACTGCTTAGAGTATCAAAATTTAAATTATAGGAAAATACAAGAATTTTTTATTGTCTTTAAGTTAAGAAGCAGTTCATCAAAGATATTCGCTGAACGAATAAAGGAGCTAAGTCTTGGATTATTCGGGAAATGGAATGCACAGAAAATGAGCCAAGGGGCAATGAGCCAAATTGTTAACTTTCGTCATGAAACACCCCGTGCAAGACGTCAAAATATTCTTTATGCTCATTTTGAGATCATAACGTACTTAAAGTAAGCTTATTTGTATCAGTTGAATTTCATGCATCGTTGGCGTACGTAGTTTTGTACAATTTTTGAGCCAGTGAAAATGCTACATGTACAAATCCCATTCGTTAAATTTGGTCATCTAGAAAATACAAATAAAACAAAAACACAAAGAATTCACGACGTAGTGTGGCTTAAAGTGCTAAGTTCATGAAAAAACCAAGTAAATTCATTCCCTAGCTAATAGCTGTCATACGAGAACATTGTAAATTTATCGCAAACGTAGTAAACCTAAATGTCAACTTTCAAATGAAAATGATATACGTATATCAGGTGTACATCAGGTGCGCCGTTATGTTTCACCCCTATTTTTCATTTTTCCCGTTCGTCACTTTATCCTTCACTTTTTGTTGCAATTAACGTGATTTTTTTTTCCGAAATACATATATTTATATGTAAACGCGCCGTTATCTTTCATTTTTTTCAACTTAGTTTTGACAGATAATGGCGCACATGGTTATTTTGATTCGAACTTGTTCATCTATCTATAATTGCAATACAGACCATACCGTGTGGACCATACGCACACATTACCGTTTTTGGTTTTTGTTACTATCGGTAGTTTTTAAAACTGTTTTACAGTCATTTTTACGAAACACGTGGGGCAACGGCTTTAATAAATTGAATCTTAACTCTCATGGGGAAGAAGTGAATTGATAACCCGTAGGGGGAAGTGTGTGCATAAAAAATCGCAATAATTCGAAAAAAATGGTAAAGCCAAGTTGTAGAGTTCGTCAAACTACATCGATTTGACTATTAAGAAATTGATTTCGGCCACCAGGGCCCCTAGAGAGTTGTTTTAAATCTCTAATCTACGCAAAAAAACGAAAGCAGTAATTTTTTTTGAAAGAGTAATCTCGTAGGTGGCACATCCAAATGAGTCGAAAGTAGATGCAAATGAAAGCTGAAGAGTTGAACTCTAGAATGCGTGTCTAATGAGACCTTCAAGAGGTCAAGGTCACATGCTACGGACCAGTTTTTCTGAAGGTCAAGTTTTCCTTTAAGACATACAAGACTTTGGAGATTTTTGGCATGATACCACAAAGCCATATTTAGAATAAAAAGTCCGAAAACCCTAAATAACGTTTTGCGACATTTTTCACACCAAAAATCGTTATTTTGGAAATCTTTCAATAAGCCCTACAGAACTTTAGAGAAAAATCGACAAAAACAAGGTTACCATGGTATTCCCTGATGTTGAAAACCCCTCTGTGCCAAATTTCAATTAAATCAAAGAGACCGGAAATTTTGACCGCTTTTTATTTAACCTTCCTGTTGAAAAAAATTATCGACGATACCGTCAATGTAATTTTCTCCAAATGTTGAGGGGATCAGCAATAGCCGTTTTGACCTAAGGGGCCTCCATAGGCCTTAAATCGACGAAAAAACAAGTCGTGTGCATATATGCACACACTTCCCCCTGGGAGTTAGTTGGATTAATAATAGTACAATATATTGTATAATATGTGTAATATATTTCAAGGTGTCAATTTGGAGATATGCAATCAAAATTGGACTCTGTGGATAACGCTGTAAATGATCGAATTATCGATATTATAGAAAAAATTCCAAAGCAAGAAGCGATACCAATCCGAAACTATCCGAAAACAAAGAAAAATATAAAAGTGCATGAAATCAACGGTGGAGTGAAAACCGGTGTTTGCTACAAGGGTACTAAGTTTGGTTCATTAAACATTTTTTCATCCTTTTAAAACCTTTTTTTCTTATTAGGAAGTTTAAAACCAACCAGGACTTGAACTTTCAGTTATTCATGAAAATTGAAGTGTGAAGTTAAATTGTAAACGACTATATCGCTATTGGGTTTCGACGCGTACTTGATGTGACCTTTGATTAAATTGATCCAAGACGGAGACGGGTCAAGTCGTGGTCAAACCACAAATATATTTCCTATAGATCAACTTGCGGTAGCTTGCGATTGTCGCGACATGTCGCTCACTATCGCGATTAAACAAATAACACATGTACATACAAATGAATACAATAAATACCATTATCAATATGATTCATTTGATCAATGATAAATCAAAGAGATACTTTTTATTAGCAAACATCCGGTATCTGATACCGTATCTCCGCTGGATAATCGCGATTAATTTATAAGTCGAGAAAATTATAGGAAATTGAGGATACTTCCAAGATATTACCATATAAACCCCAATTTTTCATCGGCAACGCACCTCACGCAGTTTCAGTCATATGTTTGAAGGAAAAACTGGGAAAAATTGTATAATTTTGTTATAATTTTACACGGGAGTATATAACACGGGTCTACCTGATCTTAAGTTAATTTTATTTAAGCGAGGCGCGGGCGACCCCTTTTCTCTTCCGGGCGCCACTTTGATGCCATTTTTGTCAACTTTAATGAACTATTTACTTATTTTTATTACTTAAACCCGGAAAAGCCCACACGGCACAATTTTTCCATACTAAGGAGAACATACAGATTCAGAATCTGTATTTTTTGTAATAGCTTTATTTCTTCATGAGTGAATTGTAAGATCTAACCTACGCGCTTTAATAAAATACTGAATTTTACGATTCCTCCGGGTCTCAACAAAACTTTCCAGCGTTTTCTAGCTCGATATTTTCATCATTTCGATAACGTTCTTGAACCGTCGTCAAGTGCAAATGTACTAGCGAAAGTGAAACAGTTGCGCCAACCGGTAATCGACTTCGCACGGCGCATCGAAATAATCAAAATTTGTGTACATTAAAATCATGCGCTCAAACCGTGTTAGATGCGAATATTAACAGTACGATTGAGTTTGTGAACAAAACCGTGCGTAATTCGGTCGATGATGTAAGCCAAGACCGGGCCAGCAGGGCGTCAACGTAAGTGTGCGATATAAGCCTATTAATGCCATGGAAGGATTTGTTAGGCCACAACTGGCATCAGAATTATCACACGGGCCAAAATTGTGGCGATTAGAAATGCCAAAGATTCAATGGAAGCCTAAGTTGAGTGTTACATCCGGCTTAGTACGGGCAAAGTACACTTTTGAGTAAAACTTTTGTTGAAAAATTATCAACGAACAAAGAATCAACGAAGCCTTTTATCTTAAATTCACCATAATTGCTTTGTTCATTCATTTTTGTAAAGTTCCTTGACTCAAAAACGCCTATACTTACATTAATTACATAAAGTTTACATGTACAGTATCCCAGTGCAGAAGTGCTTTGTCATGCGGCTGGTTACATATGCGCTTTTAGTCCCGCTTCGCAGGGCTATTCTGTCTAGGGACTAGTTACACGCGCCACAGTGCTCCTGGAGAACCATAATAGTTTCCGGCTTCCAGACCTTCACCATTAAAAAAAAATCTGGGTAAGTTCGACACGGCGGTTTTTGGTCGGTTTAGATTTTTCGATTTCTGGTTTTTCCGGTTTTCAGACAACCAGCCAAATCCAAACATAGGAACGTGAGTTATGCCATTTTTTAGATTTATAAGACGAAACCGGTCCAAAACTGACTCCTAGGGCCCGCCAGATATTTTGGTGAAAAAAAAGTTTTAGAACCGCCGGATTCTGTTATCGTTCTCCAGGAGCACTGTACGCGCCCCGTCACGGTTGCGCGTCATTTTACTAGTTACTTGCGGGTTTTCAGTGCCCGCTTCGTGGGACTGTTCTTTCAATGAAATCGCGCATTCAGAGCCACACTTCGGAATAGAAGGGCGCACTCTTCGTAACTGGACTTCATTTAGGGAATTTCTCATTTGGAATAGTTATGTGAACTATCCGTAACGAGTTAATTATCCTCCTTATTGAACAAAAACCATTTCACGCTTTTGACGATATCGCCAAGTTTTTAGATCGTGGTTTTGACCATGACTTCCGGTTTAGCTTTGAAGCGTTGTTCAAAATACCTTATTAGAATGTTCCTTTGGTCAGAAATCCGGAAACTATATCCGAGGTTCAAATTATCAGACCACCGTGCTTGCTTTAATATTATCAATAGTTTGTTTCTCGAACAAGGAAATTAAAAAATATGTACCGTCCGTAAATGTTTTCAAAGAGTCCTAATCAGTGTTGGAAACGTTGGCCAACACTCCAATTTTTCCTAACGTCCAACGCTCTAATGCGTTACGCTGGGCCAACGCAACTTAACGCTCAACGTTTCCAACACTGATCCTAATGAACCCACATAAAAACAGAAAGACATCTGGTTAGCAATTTAGAATATTGTTCAGAGTCACCAACCTAAAAATTATAGGCTATAACTTATAGCCTATAAGATCTGGTCAAGTTCATTTTGGTAACTTATTTAGTCATCTTCTGCGAGCCATAACGAAAATTCACTTATCACCGCGCAGGCCCTGTGGATCCATCCGAACCAAAGTTCCAGAAGTAAGTTTTACCAATAAACTATTAATAAAAAATGTTAGTAAATTCCACCGATGTTACGCGATAAACAAATACCGATCATTTTATTTTTTTTTGGTCAGTAATAAAGTTTTAACGAAAACGGACCGTATATGCAAAACAACAAGTACACTTATGACGAACGTACATATTTATGACTTACTTATGACGAACGTTACATATCGCGGATAATCGGTATAATTCTATAACGGTAAAAATAAGCATTTTTAAATAGTCAATCGCTGGCACGGCCTGCAACTTTCAGCAGCAAATTATGGATACGAATCCGATTCAACTTGTCAAAAACCTTTGTACGAAGTTCTTTGCGTATCTCCAGTGGATTCATTATGATTGCCCCTTTGACATTCTTCGAGTGTTACGAATGGAGAAAAGATGTAAACGCTTCACTGACAGAGCCCTACCATGAAAAACCATATAATTGTAAATATTGCTTAGACATACCGCATTGATTCCTTAATTGTACATAACTAATCTCGTTGCATCATTTTATTACATATATTTTTTAAAGTAATAGCATATCAGTCATAGGCTTTCCTTGGGAAATTATGTTGAAATCAACAGTGGGAAATTTCAGACTTTTCCCCGAGGTCAGAATACACCACCCCTTGCGTTAACAAAACGTTTCTTTGATCTTTTTTTATATGTAGTAATTCTAGAAATTTTGGTCTTGATGGATTACTCACCTTTAGCGCCAAAAGCGTCAAAAATGGTAGTCTATTTTTTGGCAAAGTTCAAACTAGGAGCTTTATGATATTAATCTATCGCCTTTTTAAGGTCAATTTTAACCTGAAAAATTGACCTTACGTTGAAAATATAAAAAAATCAAGTATAAAAATTCTATGGTTTTGAAAGCTCCCTATTATGTCTCCTAATGCACTGGACAATTTGTTATAACATATGTCTAAACCTCATTATAATGATAATCAAATATGAAGACATTCTGGATATTCAAAAATTAAGTGTATGCAAAGAAAAAAAAATCACACTGTAGTTTGTGCTCAACTGGAACTAAATTCTCTTCTCTACTGCCACACATGGATATTTTTTCTCATTGGCGCTGTTTCATGAAAAACAAAAAAAATAACATTTCCGAATTGTTTGTTTTAAATTACCGTTTTTGCTTAAAATTTTGGTTAATTACCGTAAATTTTATCGTTGGAAAACTTCGAAGCCATATAAAAATACAAAAAAGTGATCATTTGCCTCAAAAGTGGAACGAGCGGATACTAACCCGTAGAGGGCTGTTCATGCAAATTTTCCCGAAACCGTTTTGTTACCATTATATCAGGTAGTTTTACAAAACAATTACCATTTAAAATTCTCTGTTCTATGCCTGCAAGATCTAAGACATAAAAATAATAAGGGTCAAGAAATTTATTATGATTTTTTTGTGACGTTCAAAGATTCAAATTTGTTTCCGTTTGTAGATATAAAGTATATATTAGGTAATATAGCCTACACAAACACATTATTTGTCGTCATAAAGTACTATTTTATAAATAATGAATGAATTTACCTACGAAACCGTCGTCCAGGAACATAAAATCGAGTCTTTTATTATAAATACTATAAGAGGAAAGTTTAAACTCGCATTTGCGCCGCTAGACGGCGTCCATTGGGGCGAAACAACCGTTAGTCGGACAATTGATGAAGTTGGTTATACAAGAATTCAAAGGTGAGATAAACCGAAGATTTGTGCTAAAATTCACGGGCTTTAGCCAATTTTCGTATGGGTTTAAATGCAATTGTGACATTGCCGCGACACTATTAGTGCCGACACGCGGTATAAATTACAGTTGTTGAGGTATTAATAATATAATACCGTATTTAATAATATAATACCGTATTTAACAATATAATACCGTATCAATTTAATAGCAAACTACATTGCATTTTAGCATGACTCTGCACACGACATCATGCGGCAAAAATTCGACAAGATAATTTTTTGCCACTTATTTTCATTTGTATAAAATTTTCAAATTTTTGAAACAGAGTGACATTTATTCACGGATTGAATTGTTAAATAAATGTGGTATTCGATATCAGTCTGACAAATCGGGTTTCGGTATGGGTTTTGAGAAGGAAATGTTAGAGATTTTTAGCGTTATTTCAGTAGTTAGAGAAATGTTGCAGTATGAAGTGTAATTTTTTGACACTAAAAAATAATGGCGGTAGAGAGAGCAAAAAAAAATGAACACAAAAATGGTGGCGCAAGAGAGCCAAATAATGAACACGCGAATTATGGCGCCAAAGAGCACCAAAAATTCAAAAAATTTTGGATTTTTTCCAAAAAAATTTCAAAAATTTTTGGAATTTTTCCAAAAATTTTTTGGAAAATTTTAAATTTTTTTGGATTTTTTCCAAAAAATTCTAAAAANCGCCTATTTTCAGTTATCTTTCATTTCGTACAAAAACAACACGTATTTCGCAATACTTTCGAGTTACGTAATGCCTATTTGTTTTTTTTGTACAGTTATCTTTCATTTTGTACAAAAAACACGTATTGCGCAATATGCGCACGTTACGTAATGCCTATTTGCAGTTATCTTTCATCGCCTACGCCATTTCAACCATACGGCTACACAATGTACACTTATCTTTCATTTGTCTGCCTATTTTCAGTTATCTTTCGTCATTTTCGCGATGGTTTGCGAAAGATAACTGTACAACTGGTGTACCGTATTTAATAATATAATACCGTAGATTTTTGGCCAATTTTCCAGGAATCCCTATCTTTATGTGTTAAGCCCTGCGCTGTTATCTTGCAGATGTCCCCGTTCGCTCCGTTATCTTGCGGATTTTTTTCATGGGATAGTTGCAAGATAACAGCGCATGGGGTGTAGATTGCACTTTAGCATGACTCTTGACACGACATCATGCGGCAAAAATTCGACAAGATATTTTTTTGCCACTTATTTTCATTTGTATAAAATTTTCAAATTTTTGAAACAGAGTGACATTTATTCACAGATTGAATTATTAAATAAATGTGGTATTCGATATCAGTCTGACAAATCGGGTTTCGGTATGGGTTTTGAGAAGGAAATGTTAGAGATTTTTAGCGTTATTTCAACTGGCGAATCCGTGTCAACTTTTTTTCGAAGATATCTACCACGACCTATGCATTTCGTAAATGTGTGGTTATAGGTTTTTTCATCCCATTTTACATTTTCTTGCTCAATTGAAATCTGCCATGAGCATTTAACGATCTGATCAGGATTCATCGGATAAACCACCAGAAAAGCTCCGTTCTTCTCCAAGCCAGTTTTGGAGGAAATTTTGTGTTGAAGTTGAATTCTTGCTTTAGGTTATCATTGCTAGAATTATCAATAAAAAAATACCAAATACAAACGGTACACGTTCAACTCCCAGGGTGACAATAAGTAGATTTTTGACCAGACGATCGACAGCTTGACAACGGCACAGGGGTTTATTCTTTTTATCAATGGTTGACATTCATCAGGTTGACATTATTTTTATCAATTTTAACTTAATTTGGTTCAAAAATGGGGGTGTCGACACATCATTAAAAGGACTGATCGGAGTTATCGTAACATCTGTTTTATTTATTAAGGGTAGTCAACACCCTGCTTTGGTAATAATTAACCCGAGACCGCGCAGTGTTCCCACATGTGTTCCCGAGCGACTATTTTAGTGAATATCTCGGATCTGGGATAAGATTTAGTTATGAAACCTTTTATACTCGATTTTTGTTTCATTTTTTTATTGACAACAATATGAATTATGCGATAAAAGTGCGCTACTTTGTTGTGAGATGGCGCTACAAAAAAGTAATTTTTGCAGATTCAAACAAATAATGACGCGTCAGCAGGGGCAAAGAGTTATTTATCAGCTTTTTTTTGTCAACAATAGAAAATTGTAAGTTTTTTTTTATAAACAATAGCCAGTGTATAAAATTAACAAAAAAAAAATCACGAAACACCTGCTTAGTTAAAATGTGTTTGGAAAGAAAGAATGTTAACAAAGACCAAACATTGATTAGTAATCGGCCAAAAACATTATTTATTTTTGACGTTCAATATTTTTTACTCAAACAAATGTTAATCAATACTTTCATAAGTCATTTAAAACAAAAATATCATAAATCGGCTAACTAATTAACAAATGGCAAGCATTTTAGTGTTGGGGAACACATGTGTTCCCCGTGCGCGGTCCCTGAATAGTACCTAGTGCGCGGTCTAGGGTTAAGACACTATGACTACCCTTAAACTACGCTTCCTGTGCACTTATCTTGCCATTTTACCGACCGAAAAATTGGCAAAATAAGTGCAAATGACAAGATAAACGCACAGTGCATAGGCGGATTTTCTGTTAAACATACCGTACATGATAAACATACATACTGTTAAAAATACATGGTAGATCTTCCAAGATTTGACAAGATAAGTATACAGGGAGTGTAATACATTATGCGAAACACATAATGAAAAACCAAATAATATTTTTAATATTGGTGGTTCTCAAAATCAAAGAACAACTTTTTTCGACCTCCCCAAATCGAAAAACTAATTTTGCAGATCGATAGAGCTCGAAAAACTAATCACATCTGCAAAAAAAAAAATTATAAAAAAGTACACAAAAAAGTACTTTTTTTTTCATTTTTGACCACTTTTTGACCACTTTTTGACCTAAAATCTTTGGGACATTTTTGACCACTTTCTAGACACTTTTTTTTCAAAATTTTTAGTGCATTCGTCTTTTTAGAAGATTTGCCCGCCCCGTTTTTTACATTTTGTCGAAAAACCACTTCTGTCCAATTTGCACTTAAAATTTCCGTTTCAATCAAGCTATTTTTCTAATTAAAAAGAAAAACATATGCATTTTGACAAGCACCTAGTAATTAAGTAACCAATAAACGACGCGTCGGCATATTTTTTAAAAATTAGAAATTCCACCTTAGAATTGGTCAGTTTGGAAAACAAATCGAAGATAAAAATTCATAACCGAACTTAACAGAATGCCGTTATAGTGTATCCAACCAGTTTTATTATCGAAATAATGTCCACCTTGCCCAACTCCAGAGCCATTAATACTAAACCTTTGTTTGGAAGGCCATGTCATAGTAAATTTGAAACTTTTCTGGTCAGTGTTGGTCTTTTCCTTTTTGGAGTTTATTGGCTGTATAGATTTTAACTTTCCAATTTCTGTCTTCCAATTAGGTTAGCTATATAATGTGGGAATGTTTGAACGGATTTTCGCTTGAAAGTTAAATACTTTGAAAGTTAAAATACTTTGGTAATTGTCCAGATCGGGAACAACTCTGATGTTTTCAGCACAATAGGGCACTATACTTTTTTTCTAGTGACCGGAAGTGACCAAAAATGACCGGAAATGAAAGAGAATAAAAAAATATGAAGACCGCAAAAAAAAATCAGCAAAAAAAATCAGTCAAATCCATCCATAGATTCGTGAGTTATAACGATTTTAAGATTTTAAAGACAATACCGGTCCAAAATCGGTACTTAGGGACCGCCAGAAAGAGGGGTGAAAAAATACATAAATTCTAGAAAACTCTAAATTAGCTGAAATTTCGGTTCTAGAGGTAACTTTTTTGCGAGGATTCCGAATTTGCGGTCAGTTTTTCCTTATGACCGATATTTAACCGGTAATTTCCGGTTTATCGGTTTTTTTATGTTCTAGTTGAGAGAAGTACCCGGTTTTTAAGTATATAGGCCAATTGTGGGGCGTAGAATTCGAATTTCCGGTTATTTTTTTCTTACCACCGATACTTAACCGGTATATTCCGGTTTATCGGTTTTGTAATGTTCTACTTGGTAAAATTACCAGGAGCACCGTGCCCCATTATGTTAACAAAATTTCACTAGCGGGGGGGGCGATTAAAGTGGCCCGATAAAGGGGGCCTCAAGCAGTGCTTACGGAACTAACGAGTTTATGAGAACCAAAAAGTTCTGAGTCAATTACAGTACATTGTAGGCATTATGTTCTTTTTGGTNATATCTACCACGGCCTATACATTTTGTAAATGTGTGGTTATAGGTTTTTTCATCCCATTTTACATTTTCTTGCTCAATTGAAATCTGCCATGAGCATTTAACGATCTGATCAGGATTCATCGGATAAACCACCAGAAAAGCTCCGTTCTTCTCCAAGCCAGTTTTGGAGGAAATTTTGTGTTGAAGTTGAATTCTTGCTTTAGGTTATCATTGCTAGAATTATCAATAAAAAAAAACGAAATACAAACGGTACACGATAAACTCTTAAGGGCACAATCGTGTAGATTTTCGATCAGATGATCGACGGCCTGATAACAGCGCAGGGGGTTATAATTTGACATTCATTTTATCAATTTTAATTTGATTCAAAAATGGGGGTGTCGACACATCATCAAAAGGACTGATCGGAGTTATCGTAACATCTGTTCTATTAATTAAACTACACTCCCTGTGCACTTATCTTGCCTTTTTACCGACCGAAAAATTGACAAAATAAGTGCAAATGACAAGATAAACGCACATAGGCGGATTTTCTGTTAAACATACAGACTGTAGATCTTCTAAGATTTGACAAGATAAGTGCACAGGGAGTGTAATAAATACAAAAAATATGCATCTCGCAAAAAAAAAATGTTTTGCATTTTGACAAGCAACCAGTAATAAAGTAACCATTAAACGTCGGCAAATTTTTTAAAAGTTAGGAATTTCATCTTAGAATTGGTCAGTTTGGAAAACAAATCGAAGATTAAAATTCATAACCGAACTTAACAGAATGCCGTTATAGGGTATCCAACCAGTTTTATTATCAAAATAATGTCCACCTTGCCCAACTCCAGAGCCATTAATAGTAAACCTTTGTTTGGAAGGCCATGTCATAGTAAATTTGAAGTTTTTCTGGTCAGTGTTGGTCTTTTCTTTTTGGGAGTTTATTGGCTGAATAGATTTTAACTTTCCAATTTCTGTCTTCCAATTAGGTTAGGTATATAATGTGGGAATTTTTGAAGGGATTTTCGCTTAAAAGTTAAATACTCTGAAAGTTAAAATACTTTGGTAATTGTCCAGATCGGGAACAACTCTGATGCTTTCAGCACAATAGGGCACTATAGTGAAAATTCACCA
The DNA here is from genome assembly GCA_004367875.1 of Oikopleura albicans. Lineage (NCBI taxonomy): Eukaryota > Metazoa > Chordata > Appendicularia > Copelata > Oikopleuridae > Oikopleura > Oikopleura albicans. The sequence continues at coordinate 361,231 of SCLG01000133.1, forward strand.
AATGACCCGCTGTGTTAACAAAATTCCGGTATGTTAATACTTTTTGGCATTTTGTGAACTTCAGTTTCCGCCTACGCCTTACCGCGTTATGTTAACAATCGCCTACGCCCAAACGCATTATGTTGACAGTTTACAGTTACAGTGTACATTGTACTCTGCTTAAATATTTATACTCTTTTTCGAAGAATCTTTGACAGCGTGACGTGACGTTTCCTCCTACGCCCTACCCCACACGGTGCTCCTGGACGCTCCGAAGCCTTTCGGTACTCCAGAATAACATTTTTTTTAAATTTCAAAAAGGAATCCGGGTAAGTTTGACACGGCTGTCTTTTTAATTCGGTTACATTTTTCGATTTCCGGTTTTCCGGTTGTCACTTTTTTTCTAGTGACCGGAAGTGACCGATAATGACCGGAAATGAAAGACAATAAAAAAATATGAAGACCGCAAAAAAAAAAATCAGTCAAATCCATCCATAGATTCGTGAGTTATAACGATTTTAAGATTTTAAAGACAATACCGGTCCAAAATCGGTACTTAGGGACCGCCAGAAAGAGGGGTGAAAAAATACCTAAATTCTAGAAAACTCTAAATTAGCTAAAAGTTCGGTTCTAAGGTAACTTTTTTGCGAGGATTCCGAATTTGCGGTCAGTTTTTCCTTATGACCGATATTTAACCGGTAATTTCCGGTTTCTCGGTTTTTTTATGTTCTAGTTGAGAGAAGTACCCGGTTTTCAACTATTTAGGCCAATTTTGGGGCGTAGAATTCGAATTTCCGGTTAGTTTTTTCTTACAACCGATACTTAACCGGTAAATCCCGGTTTATCGGTTTTGTAATGTTCTACTTGGTAAAATTACCAGGAGCACCGTGCCCCATTATGTTAACAAAATTTCACTAGCGGGGGGGGCGATTAAAGTGGCCCGATAAAGGGGGCCTCAAGCAGTGCTTACGGAACTAACGAGTTTATGAGAACCNTTTCGCGTAATGTAAGATATAACATATTCCTACGATATGTGTAAAAGACATTTTTTTCAGTATGTGAAAAGTTAAATACTGTTACATAATGAAATTTACTAACCAGGCCTCACACTCCTTAATTTTTTTCTTCAATATAATTATCTGCATCTCTTTATCGGCCAAATCGGTTTGATCATTTTTCTGTTGCTGCTGTTTGTACGTATCAAGAGTCATTTTTATGTGTTGTACTTGTCGTTGATGGGTTTGTTTCATTTTACTGATTGTTTCTCGATATTTCGATTCTAGTTCGGATATCGCGGCTTTTAGGGTGGCAGGACAGTAATTAGCATGTTGTTTTAGCAACGAGCGCTTTATTTTCTTACTACAGTGATAGCATGGGATTAAACCATCTGGATTATGTTCACATGCTACCTTATGTGTGTCTAATTCTTATTAAGGTTGGAATCATAGGAATATACCGCCTGTCTTCTAAAATGTGCCCAGGAACTAAAACTGAATGTATGAGAGTTTTTAAACAAATTGTATTATACGGTTTCCCCCTACCGGATAATATCACTTACCGGTATGTAATAAGAAGTTACACCGGTCTGTGACTGAATTCCAAGTCACGCCTATTGGCTCATGATTTTTTATAGGCGCCTCCTATTGGCTAGCGTCCTTTAGCCACGCAAATGACTCACCGCGTGGCTTGCAATAGCTATTCCATGCTGTTCATTGAGAATCTGGATGACTCGTAAAAAAGTTTTTAACCATGATATTTTAAATCCATTGTTAGTTAGTGGTATGGAATTCAGTTACAGACCGCCACGCGCCGTAGTTAATATCTTCAGTTTTGCTGGCGAAATTATGAGCGCGATTTTCATTCAAATTTTCAACCTTCGACCTACAAGTGGGACCACTGATAAACACGGTTTAAACGGGCAATGAATTTGTACCTCATCTAATAATTTCCGTACAATAAGTCCAGGCGTTTTTAAACCAGTATTTTTCTCAAACGGAGTTCGACATTCCGGGCATGTTAATTGCTGGGCTTCTCTATTTATAGGGTCGCCTCGAAACATTACAGTATGTAAATATTAGTTACTTTAGAGCGTAAAAGTTGCGCAGAAATTTGGTAAATAAATTAACTCATACGCTGCCAGATTTTAATGGCATGGACCATGCTACATAGTGCTACGATCTATAGTGAAAATCTACTTTTACTTACAGTAAAAATACAGATCTGATATAGTTTATAAAATTTAGCCGACAAACCGAACTTTTATTACAGAGACATTTTAATACCACCGAAACATTTTTTTTAAATACCGATATTTTGTTCGAAAAAACGTTCCTAAAATGATTTTCCCAATTCTTATACTTTTTTTGGGTAGAAGGCAATCTACCTGGGGTTTTTCGAATATGACCCTATCTATTTGCTTCTATCCAACCATCGATACATAACCGACAATACAAATGTTCACATGGATTCAATTTGACTGGCTTGTCCAGTAGCTCTTTGCAAATAGAGCATGTTAAATTTCGAACACAAAAAGAACTCAATTCCCCAAAAATTAATTTTGCATTTATGCCCATTTTTACAAATACTTCGTCATGAGACTCATTTTTCTTGTCTAAAGGTAACTTCACACTCGCATGATAAAACGAATTCGCAAATAATAAGAAGTCAGAATTGTAATTGATTTTGGTTAACAAAATTAGGCATATTTTGAGTATAGGGAGATAACGATAGTATAATAAAACAGATTTGTTTGAAATTTGTGGGTTAAGTTTTAACTATTCGCATAATGGGTTGCGAAAAAACGTGTGATTTTTGCGAAAATCGGAAAAATTTTATTTACAATCACGCAAAAATCACTCGGTGATTAAAAAAAATTGCGAAAACGAGAAAAATATAATTGGAGTACTTTACTATTAATTTAACACTGAAAAGGGAACCTTGTCAGGGATCTAACGCATTCCATTCCCAAGCCTGCTAAAATCACAGTGCGATTGTGATTTCTATCCCTGGTAGCGGTTATGACGAGTAGCACCCTTATTTGGCGACTCTTTATAATCTTGAGAATTTCGACATCATACCAAATTGGTAAAATTTAATCCATTTTAAATCTAGTCGACCAACAAATGTACCGTGGCTCATTGCTAAAGTGTTTCCAGAACTAAAGTCATTAAACTGTGAGCAAGTCTACTCAATTGATAACCGAAAACCAAAATTGACGGTAACAACAAAGAGTTTGATGAACGGGGCGATCGGTGTAATGACCGAAGATTTTGAACCAAATGGCCAAGTTTAAACTTTGAAATATAAGATTTTTTTGCAGAATAAGTATAAATAGGGTTTTCGTCGAAAACTTATCGAGGTACCGCGATAGCACGCAAAAAATGTTTGTCATTAATGCCGGGATATCGATGGCAAAAAAGGACTGATTTTAAGTTTTGCATTTCAGCCTGGTTTTCATCCCTTTTTCGTGTCTGAAAGGGGTCATTAGGAACATTTTGGGTACAAAAAACTTTCGTTTCAGCGTCAATTAATACAGAATAGGCTATACCGACAAAAATATTTTCACTATTTTAAAATTCAACTTGGCCAATGGGTACCATACAAAATGCAAAAGATCCATTCGATTTGCGCTAAAAACGAAGAAAAACTTTCTGGGCCTTAAATCTGCCGTCGAGAAAATCGTTGTGAAGAAGCTTAAAAAAGAAATTGACAAACAAGACGATTTGCTTATCCAATACATAAGTATGGTGAAAAGTGATAATGGGTACAGCTGGGATGAATTAGTTTCAGGAAAATGGATGGAACCGACAGCAGAAAATAAATAAACCACTATATGTAAAATATTTATTTGTTGAATTGTGCATTACTGAAAATAGCAGGTATCGTAACAGGCCATTTATAATAAAATTGGAAAACTATAACATTGTGCAAGTACAGTTGTAGTCGCTCAAATGCAAGTCATTTTTGTGGAAAACGGCCCTAATGGGAGTAAATGCTGTATTTTATGATTTATTATTGGTATTTTATTGCACCTTCGTTTGTTGGTTCCTATTCTTAAATATTTTTTATTAATTATCATTGGATAAAACGGTGGTAGCCGCATTGTTAGAATTCCAAATTAGGAAAATGTATTTTTCCGGATTGTCCCAATACCGTTATCAGTGAGGGGTCCTCGAACAAAAACTTCATTTTTAGGAATATTGAAAATCTAAGTCATTTGTAAATTACATTGGTATTATACAAACTTTTTGTAATGGAAAATTTTTTCGAAATTTCACGAAAGGGGCCCATCATAATAAGGAAACTTATACAATAATACTTACGTTGTATTTTTGATTGATCCAATCAGATAAACTATTCCAAAGATCGTCGTTGGCTTCTTTTGAACGGCCATACATTATAGGCTTGTCAAAACCTTTGAGGAACATTGCTGGGCGTTTGTATACCGCAAAGGTACCCTGTTGAGTTTGAAGAAAACCGGGAATCGATCTTTTCAAAAACCTTCTCAAGTATTGGTCACTTGCTGGCCCTCTAAAACGAATACAATTTATAATCAAATTAAAAGGAGACAATCTGTTTTATACACCATCTACCTGGTTAAAGAAACAGTCAATTTTTCCGTTTACCCCGTTAGCTTGATAAAATCATTCTGAGCACAAAATTATTATGATGACTTGTTAGCTGGTAGATATACAGCTGGTACAGTATTACAGCAAATTATATATCCCGGACTAAAACTCAATGATATTTTTTGCGTAGGTTGGAGATTTCAAACAGTTCTCTAGTGGGCCCTGGTGGCCCAAATCAATTTCTGAATAGTCAGATCGACGTAGTTTGACGAGCTCTACAACTTGGCTTTACCAGTTTTTTTAATTATTGTGAATTATTGTGAATTTTTTGAGTGCGTGTTTTTTTACACGCAATTTCCCCCTACGGGTTCCCAAAAAATCTTTCCCCCTGAGAGTTAAGAAAAACCATAAGGGTTTTGTAAAATTACTGTATTTATTTCATTGTCATTATTTATTTTTTTTTTGAGAACAAATATCCTTTTTTTTCTTAATTACATTTGTCAATATTCTGTAATTGTTTTTTGGTCCTTTGAACCGACATAAAAGAAACTTTTTTTTTTGTCTTTGTCTTTTTTTTCTTTTGTCTAGGACTCGGGTCATGCTTCGCACCGATGATATTCCGCTTACCTCCGGTACTTTATTGTGAAATTATCAGGCAGGTATCCGGTATGCAAACTATTTGCCAACATAATACAGGTAAATAAGTAAAGATTTTTTACCAACATTATATTTTTGTACAAGTTGTTTTTTAATTCGCATAAAATTCACGCGCTCCTTTTATTAAGTACTATTTCTCATACTCAACCACAATTAATTATTTAATTTGTCAAAAGCGCGTAACAAGATACAGTAGTACGCATTTTTATTAATGTATAAAACCCATTGATATGTAAACGCGGTTCCTCGAAAAATGTATTTAACATGTTTTATTTGACCTGCAAAAGTTAATTCAACATAGAAGTCCGCGTAAAACCAACTACATAAATTATATATATGCTTCAGTTTGAATGAAACCTGTGGTGAACAAAATTATGTCTGAATACATGTATTTTCTCAATAAATCTTGTTTTTTAGGGGCCTGATGAACTCTTAGCAAAATATAAAACGAAAATATAAAACGTATAAGTTTCTTAATACAAAAATAGGCTAAGAGAACTTGAACTTGATCTTTAATAAACGTAAAAACCCATAAAAGGGGCCCGACCATTTAAATTTAAAAAAGTTCATGTTATTTCTGAGACGAAACTTAGTCTAGAGGTAAGTTTTCATAAATGTTGGTACATGGGATCTCCAATAAACGTAACGTAGTAAATTTTCATAAATTTTGGTAAATGGGATGACTAATAAACGTAAAGCCCCATAAAAGCCCATATAGGGGTTGGACTATCCAAATTTTATTGATGCATCTTATTCCTCAAATCTAACTGCATCTGGAACTAAATTTTCATTGTTCTAGTTTGCTGGAATCTCGAGATAACAAATTAGGTGCATCCCTATCATAACTCTTTCCCCAGGACCTCTACGAAGCCAAAAACTTCAAAAATTAACTACCTACAATGTGAACTTGAAATTTGAAATTAAACAAAACAAGATATGAGAAACGCAACTGTACAGTCGTATGTACAGCTATATGTCAATGTCTTTCAGTCCGACGAACTTGTTGGTACTGCAGAACTGCCCAATTTGGGCAGCCCAAATACCTAAACCAATTGAAAAATATGGAGAGACTGTATTTATACTTTTCCAAAAAAAAAAATTACATTCTATTGCATGTCATAAAACGCATTCTATTCATACATAAAGGAAACTAATAAGGTACGGGAGGAAGTGGCCGGGGAGGGAAACTCGAGGACCGCGTAGACAAAAGTTGCTAAACGCCACGCCTGGTGCTCAAGCGGAGTTGGAATAGATCTTATCTCAACTAGCTATTCTATATTTGAGTCAAGCAACTACACGGTGTAGTCTTCAGTGTAGACTCTACACCCCAGGGATGGAATTTTCCCCGACGCATATCAACAATCAATTTGTCGAAAACCGACTACTTCCGATCAAAACCAGTAAAACTCAAAACCCCCCACGAAATTTTTTTTACGCTGAATTCCTCATTCAAAACTGTACAAATGAGTGAAATTTCATGTTCGTAGCTGTTTGCACATTTTTTATGGTCATTTGAAATTCATTTTAACACCATATCAGCCCCCTTTGCGAGACTCCTTTTTATGGAACCAGTTACACGCCGGTTTCAACTCAGATGCGCGGGGCTTTTGTCATAGGAACTTTTTATGACCAAATCGACTAAAATGTGTCCAAGGTTGGACAATTGACTATCACGCAAGGTCTCAGGGGGTGCGAAAATCAGCAAGTATTACTAGCGTCCGTCTCACGTGTTTTCTCCCCTAGTTGCAAAATTATTCCTTCTGACTACAGAAAATTTATAAAAAACATGCCAAAAATCAATCATAAAATGTTTTAAAAAATCATTTTGTGATCACAATAAAATCACAAAAATCACAGAAATCACAAAATCACAACTCAAAAGCGAAGCACAATCACAAAAGCCAAAAAATTTTCAATCACAATCACGCAAAAATCACACGTGTGATTGTGATTGTGAGTGTGATTTTGTGATTTTTGTGATTGCATTTCGATCCCTGCTACACCCCCTTTCTGTGAAAACACATTCAATAAATGAATGATTCAAGTAAAAAAATACACCCCCTAACCAGTTATCTTAACAAAGTCGGATTGTCTTAACACTTTTTTGACCGAAACGTATCGCAATTTCCAAGTATCTTACCAACCACCCTTGGTATGTTCAAACTGAATTTCCCACAAATTATAGGACGACTCGGGACGTGTAGCTCTTCCGTACCCAGGTAATATCTGGCATGAAAAAACGTTTGGTGATAGTGCCGTTGCTGGCAAACGATGGGGGGGGGGAATGTCATTTTTGAAGTTAAAGGTCAAAAAATTACCCAATTGGGCAACAGTTTGAAAATACCAATGGCCCTACCCAGTTATCTTAACAAAATTCAATCATGTTAACACTTTTTGAGCAAAACAGTTAAGATAGCTGGTTAGGTGGTAAATCCAGCTTTTATGTTCTTTTTTAGTTAAAGTATCGCAGTGATTTTCAAACGTGAAAAAAATAATAATGTTACTTTTTGGGAACGTTGCTTGACAGCGCGTCTGAGGCCTATTATATGTGGCCTGTTATTGGTCCTTTTACAGCTCAATGAAGCTCAAAGAATGGAATGCGCTGAATTCTTAAGCTCAAAGAAGAAAATAGCTCAAAAAGGACCAATGACAGGTCACATATGATAGGCCTCAGACGCGCCGTCAAGCAATGTTACCAAAAAGTGGTAACATTATTTAATTTTTTCGTGTTTGAAAATCACTGCGATATATGGTGATATGTTCGAGTTTGCCGAAAGAAAGGCGACGAAAAACTGGATTTTTTTTATATATTCATATCCAAGAACTAGTTTGGAAAAAATGCTGTAAATTGTAAACCTTAACTTACTTTAAAACAGAATTAAGTATTCATCGGTGTTTATACATTTATTGAATGAAATAATAAATAAAGAGTAATATACGTGATG
>SCLG01000133.1:371010-400647 GCA_004367875.1 Oikopleura albicans
GGATTTTTTTTATATATTCATATCCAAGAACTAGTTTGGAAAAAATGCTGTAAATTGTAAACCTTAACTTACTTTAAAACAGAATTAAGTATTCATCGGTGTTTATACATTTATTGAATGAAATAATAAATAAAGAGTAATATACGTGATGGTGCATCACTGATGCATTTGAAACAGCCCATTCTTCTGTGAGGAGTCCTCACTGAGGACGGTAACTGTATATGATTTTTATTCAAATGGCGATTTGGAATTGAGCGATATAATTGATTGAACGAACTTGAACGGTGACTTCACGATTATACCGTATGGGGACTCTCAGACTGTGAGGCTTTGAGCAAGTTTCCTATGATTTGTAACGCTATTATGACGTCACCCTCACAGTCTGAACGTCCCCATACGGTATATACCACGAAAAACCGTGGTACTTTGGATTGCTGTCAATTCGTTTGTAGCGAAAAAAAAATCGTAAACTTATAAGAATCAATAAATCCCATGATAAAAATAAAAAAATGCACAAATAGGAAATAACAGTACAAATCTATGACAATAACATCTTCAGTTGGCCTATTGAGGACAATTGAGCAAAGTAAGTAGAAGTAGATAAATAAAAAAATAAGTTATTTGTTAATGTTCAATGTGTTGATTTCCAGCGCCGTCTCCGTAATAGAAAGTCGTACGGGTTTGATTCACTTCGCCGCCTTCGCAATAGAAAGTCATATGGATTCGTTAAACCATCTGGTACAAAAGATGTAGGATCATAATTCGGGTCATACTGTTCAAGTAAACCATTTCTGGTGTAAACTATAAATGGACTAAAAGAGAAGGTTATAAACAAGTTTAACATACTATTTTTCTTTGGCCATTTTTTGTTGTTACACGGGGTGCGCCGTTAACCGGCCACAGAAGTTTTCCGAAAACGGTCGTTTTGCGGCTAGCAGACTGGCTGGTTAATTTAAAATAGTGTTTTTTTGTAAAATAATACTTTTAATTTGGAAAACACCATATAAATTTATAATATATGTCTAAGCCCAGCTTCTTAACTCCTATGGTCCAAAGGCTATGGTCCATAGGCTCCTAATGGTCCATAGGTTATGGACCATAGCCTAATGGTCCGTAGCCTAATGGACCATAGGCTATCGACCATTCATAAACCTAGCATTAACGATAAAAAAAATATTGTTAGCTGACCAGTATCAATTTTAACATAATTGAATACACAGGATGCGCCGTTAACCGGCCACTAAAGTTTGTCAAGAACTGACCGCTTAACGGATCAGTTTATTATTACTAATATTATCTCTGAAAAAATTAGGTTCAAAAGTGGCCGGTTAAAGGCGTATCCTGTGTATATAACATATATATATAATTGTTATTGTCCGACACACGCGGTGCCGCATATACCTAGCCCACTCGTTGTTTGGTAATGCAGTTTTGTCAGATTCGTCATTGATTTTTGCATCACAGCCTGATTTTAAAATAACAGCAACCGTAAAAAATAAAAATAAGGACATTTTTTTGCTATCTCACATCGACAATAACCCAAGTCATTGTTTCATTTCTTATATATTAGCAGCGATTGAATAATGTATCATGAAACACTATATAGAATAGCCAACATGGAATGGACTTTTTTGGTCAAATCATCCTAAAAAAACTACGCAAGTTAACCACATTTCAGTCTCCGAAAACAACCGACGTGTTCTTTTTTTTCATTTTTGATTTAAACACTCTTTTAATGGGTACAGATATTTCAAAATAAAATATTCACCATAGCTGAAAAGTAGTTTTGGGATCTGGACCAGACTATCGGGTTATCATCCTCAATAGTTAAATTATGGCTCGTTAAATTGGTTGTTTCCACCACATTTTCTACCGCTTAGGAAGTGTACGATGCTTAAATAAAAAAGAACTAGCTTATATTAGTAGTTCCAAGTTACTCTATAGAAATAATTTGAGTTTTTGATTGATTTAATATGAATAGCACTTGTATAGNACTTCTTTTGGTGACGATGCTACTTTTAGTACGAATGCTATTTTCGGACTATAACTTCTATTGGTACTGGAGCTTGTTTGATACTAAGAGAAGCATTAGTACCAAACGAATCATACCAAACGATAGTTACCAACAGAGGTTTGTTTACTAAAAGAAGCATAAGTACCTAAAGAATATCTAGTTCCAAAAGAGGCAGCGCGAAAAAAAAAATTGGGGAAAATTCGGAAATTGTTTTCAGGGAAAATTCAAATTTTTGTTTCAAATAAACCCTAAACTGGATTGTTTGAATAAAAACTTCTAACACGGATGAGTCATGTCGATGGACAAACACATTCGGTGTAGCAAGGGCGGCTTAAACTGTCAATTCTGATTAGACTGCTTATTTGGTCGCATGGATTCCTTGTAATTAAGATTAGTTAAATCACAAGTTGGTTTTGATTTTCTTGTTTAGTTTGTACTAATTCATTAAATGATATCGTACATACAACTATATTGTGAAAATTCCCAATACGGATTTTTTAAAACAAACTACAGAATTTGCCGTCGTTGAGCGATTCTTCAATGTCGGTCTTCTGCGATTGTAACTTCCGGGTTCATATCGTTTGAAATTATTTTGATCAATTATTTAACGGCCTTTCCGATCAGATAGATGAGATGTAAGAACTAAATATGATCAATAATAAAATAAATTATATTTTTTTAAATTTCGCAGTTTATTCATTATTTATCATAATCGGAATCGTCCTCATGGGACAACATTATAAATTAGTTACATTCTTGTGAAAAATGTGGCGCTAATTTAAGACACTATCGCCATTTTTTTTGGTTACAGAAATTAATTTTTCAAAATAATTCAGTCTTAGTAGTGATACCTATGGCGCAAAATAGTACTGTACATTATTGTACGGTCCATTTTAGCACATTTTTGCGCACAATAGTACCGTATAGTAATGTACGGTCCTATTTCCCGCCATGGGTATATTTTAGGCTTGAGTAAGTACGGTGTTGTGCGGTGAGTTAATCGGCGGTAAGAAAAAGTAAAAACGCGACCCCCCCCCTTTTGATAAAGATTGAAAAAAATGGTAACCGCGGTGGGCCCTCAGTTTTAGTAATCATGTTTCGGCATGCAAATAATATTTCTGGAGATTGATTCAAGTTTCGAATATATCACCATAGGTGGCGCTATGGTGGTATATTCTAAACTTAATAATACATATTGTGTGGATGTAATTTATTTGTTGTCTATACAATTTGAAAGTTTCTGTTATTGTCAATTCGCATAGTTTTTTCGTAAACACTGCAAACAATTAAAACAAGATCATCAGAGACATCGCTGTCGAAATTGAATTCAAATGAAAGTGTTCCATTTGTGTCAGAGTTAATTGATGCAGAGTAGATACAGTTATGAACAACAAAATGTGTCATGTCTATCATTTGTGAGCAAAAAGGGTTTTGAAACCTATTTGTGTTTTGTAGAAAGTGTACAAAGGGAAGTGAAACATGTACGTCTGACAAGGTCAAAGGAAATCCAGTAGCCTCTGCTCCGTTGAGATAAAAGTTCACCTTGTTGGCGCCATGTCGTGTAAATTTTGTGGAACTTTCGGCGCTTGTCCCTGTGTATGATGCCAAAGTTTGAAGTCCCCAAAACATTTTTGATGGTAGTTGACCAGTGATCAACTCGGGCATCATAACATTTGCCGCTCCTTTTGGGACATTGAAACGTTTGATGGTGAAATCATCGTATGTGAGTTTAAGTGGTTTTGAAACAGCATTTCGTTCAAGATGAAATATGTGTTCATCTCGTTTAAATGGAATCGACAAATAAACGTCTTCGAGTTCCAATGAAGCTGTTGGAGTTGTTGCGGGTTTGGTCGCGAAAATAGAGTTTGACGCCCCTAAACGTTCAAAGCTCAAATCAATAGATGTGTTTGAAGGTAAAAGGTCTTCGCTTGCAAATATAGAATAATCTATAGCCATATATATTTCGATGACTCTGTTGGTATTTGATCCAAAACGATCTTTTACAACTTTTGCTATCTGAGAGTCGGGCTGAGTTTTTGACTCGTCCTGCTGAAGATTGGTTAAACTCCATACACCTGCTGCTTGAAGTCCACTTTTTAAATAGTCCTCAGAATAGTTTGTCAAGTATTGAAAATACGAGCTCAAGAGAAACTCATTTGCACAAGATCGTCTCGAAATGGCTTCACCGTTAATTCGAATTTCGAGACTACTAAATTGTTTGACTCCAAACCAATTTTCTGGTATAATAGCAGAACCACTGACTGTTGGAACCGTTGCTTTGAAATGTAACATAACATTTTTTAAATCCAATTGACCTTTCGGGTTAGGGTTAATCCGAAATTCTAATAAATCAGAATTATTGATTGACGGATATAACTTTTGCGTGTATAAGTGTTCTACCATTGCCGACATTCTTGCAAATGAAAACAAGTTTGTTTTTTTTGTCCTTATATAGTTTTATTCAAAAATGAAACGATGACGTCATTATGATAAATATCCTTGGAAAACAGGCTGAGAAAAGATTTAAAATCGTTATGTTTTGTCATTTCGGTGATGAATAAAATACAGTAAAGTCCACATAACTTTGAGTCAATCGGTTGTAGTTGTTTAGTCATAACAAGTTTACGTGTACAAATGAGTTGATGTAGAAATTTTACTAGTGAATGGGGAAATGTTTTGTTTGGAAGTAAACCACCCAATGAATCACATATGAACACATGTCGAAGATAAATGCCAACAGCAATCCAATGACTACCTCGTGAGTTTCGTTTATCCAAATTTATAATTGCAAAGGTCGGTTCATTTCCGACTTTTATTTCGTTTACTTCGTCTACGGCGTAACTTCCCTGATACTTTTGTACGTTTTTTAGTAGTGCGTTTAGTTTTTTTTCGTCCATTTGATTTGCCGGAGCCAACCAAATTTTTGAACCGTTTTTTACGTGTTCCAATTCCAACAGTCTTCATGTTAATGAACTTTGAAATAACGACAGAGGTTTATATACAACTCCAGCGGGATTCTTCTTCACTGATTGGCTTAATCGCTAGAATTAAATTCATCTCAGATAATGCGTCATCTGGATAGGTGTAGTGTTTGATACTTTTATTGTCTTTATTGAGATAGGTTATAACCATTGAAAAATTTAATTTGTGATCGTCAGAGTCCATTTGATGATACTCAATATGTTTGGCCTGGTAGCTGTTGTAACATGCATTGTTCGAATCATGGCTGAAACATAGAGTTTTGAATAAGCGTTTTGGATTCCAAAACGTTGAATCTATTTGTTCGCAATAAATGTCTATAGCCATTCGTCGGTGAAATTGATTGTTTGGCAGATTGATTTCGACAAGTCCAATCATACATTTCTTTAAGGAACGATTCAATTTGACTTCGAACCGATTATCACCAGGAATGGTTTTTATCGGCACAAAAATCATACTTGGTTTAATTGATAAAAGTATTTGCCTTTGGGATAAATGTTATTTTGTTGATCTTTGAGTCTATACCAACAAACTCCGTTGTTTTGAAACACACGATAAATTGTAAAAACTTCTTTTGACCAGTTTTGTGTATAACTTTTTTCGAAAATATCTTTGTTGATTGCGATTCTCACCTTGTCACCTTTAGCTAGTTTACATTTAATTCTGAGTCGACTTTTGGGAAACATATTCTTAAATACTTGTTTCCGATTTTTCCACGTGACGTTGATTGGCTTCATTTTGATACTTGTATGATATGTATTATTGTAATTTGAAACAACTTCATCCAATAGATCTACCCATTTTTGTTTTTCGGTTTTTGTAAATAGTTTGAATATAGTTTGTTTGATTGTTTTGTTGACCCTTTCAGCCGTGCTTGCTTTATTTTTGGTTTTGATATGATACCAATAAATTCCGAGCTCTTCCAGTAAGTTTTGTACATTTTTATTTGTAAACTCCAATCCTTCATCAAATATCATCGATTGAATTGGGAAAGGAATGTTGTTGAATATATTTCGTAGGGCCGTTTCAGTTTCAACGCCACGTTTCGTTTTCAATGGACGAGCCCACAGCATTTTACTAAAACAGTCAATAACCACCAAAATATAGTTGTATCCTGAATTTTTCGTGGAAAATCTTTGCATGTCAATGAGATCTGCTTGTACAATTTGACCAGGAAAGCGGGTAACTATTCGTCTACGCGGAAATTTTTTACGAACAGGACGATGTAAGGAGTAGGTAACATTTTGACGAAGATATTTTTTGATTTTATTTGTAAATGCTCCGGGTTGTGCTAAATCAGTGTAAAGTGCATCAAAAGACTCAGTTGCTGTCAGATGTTGTGGTTTCTGAGTCTTCGGTTGAACTGTAGTCGGACTTCTTTTTCTTCGATTTTCTAGATTTACTGGATTTGTTTGCAGATCTTTTTGAGATCTTAATTTCATTCTTTATAGCTCGGATTGTGTCGTCTTTAGCTTCAACAATTTTGAAATGCTTGATAAATTCACTTTTTGGTATTGCAATATATTCCATTTTATAAAGTATTGAGAAATAAGTCTCGAGAATGTTTGTTCGAACAGTGTCAAATTCGTTATGACGTAAAGGATGAATGTCAATGAATATATAGGCAAAAGGTTTGGAATAAATATGGTCCAATAGTTGCTTAGAAACAAATTGTTTGATACCAAGATCACGTGATATACGTTGAACGACGTCAGTTGCGGCATAAAATTTAAATATAATGAAACCCGTTGCGTTTAATCGAATATTGCGAAATTGCTTGTTGTTGTTGTAGAGATTTTGAACAATGAAGAAAATGGACAAGTTTCGTTTTCGTGCAATAACGGAAAACAATTTCATAATATCACTCGAATTTCCACACTCATCCATCAAGTCATCATAAATGATGAGCGAATTTCTGGGTATAGACGAAAAATATGCTAAATCACCAAGTCCGGGTCTATAGTCAATAATTTGATCAAAGCTAACCGGCACATCTTCCAAATAATCAGGATAACAATAAATAATTTTATCAAATGGAGAAGAAAAATGAGATCCATCGACTAGTTTTTTTAATATAGTTGTTTTTCCGGCTCCCGAACCGCCAGCTATAATTACACGAAAAGGTTTTTGTATTTTTGAATCTTTTATTTCTTTTCCGAATAGTGACATTTTGGTTAATTATTTTCAAATTAATCCTTTATATAGTGTGTTTGTGTGTAGGTTTAAACATTTTAAAATTAATTTATGTCATAGTTTTAATGAAATATTTGATAAAATCAACCTGTGAATTCGGTTACAAGTGTGAAAAGTTGTTCTCCAGATAGTTTTGTAGTATCGAAATTGCATCACGCTTGAATCTTAAATACTCAATTGTGGACAATCTTTCACATGCTATAATATCCACTTCCTCTACAGTTAGGAAAATGAAACCAACTGTCCTCCACTCAGACGAACCAGTCACATTTTGAATTGATTTTGCCAAAAAATTGGAAAAAAACTGATTTTCATAACATTTTGATAATCGTAACAGTTGACTCTTAATTTGCTACAAAATAAACGTTTCAAATAAAATTTCAAATTTCTTACACACCATTATTTTTGACGGTTCACGTTGTTTGATTTGAAAAATTATATCAAATATGACCTCGACATCAGTTTTTTCTCTCAACTCAAGTTTAAAATCAAAAAAAGCCAAACAAGTTGCTCGTACATCAATCATTTTAAAATGAGGTTTATTTTTAATTTTTATTGTATTTTATACAGAGGCTAAAATTTCAACAATCGTTTGAGCAGATTAAAGTTGGAGAAAGTTCTGATTCTGAAAAATGGGTGTATATAAGAAAAAGCTCTTCGTTCGATGATAGTAAACATGGGAAGCATAATATCAAGATGGTCGGTCAACCACTGTTCTCGTTTTGGCATTCGATGACCATGGCGTGAATATTCCCGAATTTCGTCCATAACATGATTTGACCCATAAAACAACTGATTAAACAGCATATTATAACGAAATCTTTTCCATCTCAAGTGTTGATAATTTTCTGCATAAAGAAACGATCCGGTTGGGGACAAGACAGTTAGATCCCCAGCATATTTTTTCTCACCTTGAAAATGATTCCTAACATGCTTTGCCAAATCCTCAATGCTATACGTTGGAAGACGACTTGCTTGTGACTCGAAATATACGGCAAAGTATTTGGATTTGAAAAAATCATCATTCTTGAATTGTTCCTTCAAATTATTATACTATGTTTTTAATTTTAAAATATTATTTTACTACATTTTGATGAATAATAAGTTGACCATTGGCAAAGGTTGGGTATTGAAAACAGTCTGAAGCATAGTAAAGCATCATTTGAAAGACGCAAGTCGGACAACAGTATTCTTTTTGCTTTAAAATTGACAAATGTTTTGATTTAAATTGAAAAAAAAATTCAGGAAAAAATGTTATTCAGGAAAACATTTAACAAATATTTGTCAAATTTCCTTATTCCGAGCAAAGTTATCTACTATATAGCCTCGGTTATCTCCTTTCAACGTGTTGTGAAATTGTTTTTTGGTCTCAAAATCACAAAAAGAGTAAATTTTTTGTACAATAAGGTCATTATTGTATAGACGCATATTCTAAATTAATATAAAAATTAAACCTTAACTATTATAAACACATTTATTTGTTAGTTACGGAGATAAAGTAAGGAAATTTTGTGTTAGGTACTAAGATAATCTTTATTCTTTTTTTTCATCTTTTTTTTGCCAGTATTTGAGATCTGTCCAGCTTTCTGCGATGTATCCACGTACAAAAGTGTTAGCTAGCTAAAAGTTATTTTAGTTTAAAAAAATTAATCCTCACTATTCTCGTAGTTGGTTCTGATGGTTATTTCTTTTCCGAATATTTTGTCAATATTGCCAAAGTTGTTCGACAAGCTCTCAGCTACACTGCCAACATTGAATCGCCACTCGAGATTATCCTTCTCTTTCAAATAAATGGTGACTAAAACAGTGCCTTTGTGATCATAAAGGTGAACTTTTGTAGCAATGCCCGTGATATGTTTCATCTTCAGTCTAAAAACAATAAAGTTTAATCTCAAGAATGATAAAAATAGTTTATTTCATATGTCAGGTAGAGGCAAAGGAGGTAAAGTTTATTATGTTATCATTTTAAAATCATAACGTTAAATAATACATTATTCTTGAGCATATTTTTTACTATACCTTATAGGGTGACAGGTTATTTTGATTTCATTCAAGAATTTTTCTCACATAATACTTATTTTTAAGTTGATACCTTGAATAATTTTAAGCATAGATTCAAGTATTTCAATCGCAGTACGTATCACTTTTATTCAAATAACACATAAAACTTTTTCAAAATTTAATCATACTTTTCAGACACAATATTATTTGGAAGATGAAAAAGTGAAACTATTTTTGATTTCATTTTGAAAAACTCATAATTATAAATTCTATCAACAAATTTCAAAACAAGTTTTTGATAACATTTTATAGAAATTAATTTATATTTCAAATTCAATCATTTCAACATATAGTTGTACATAACAGTTAAATTTCAACTTTAATCTTAACCAGGAAAATTTTTTTATACTTTAATCATATTTTCAGAACTTTTCGTATCTAATATTACTCACAAATATTAAGATTACATTTTAAAAGTAAATTTTGAGATAAGAACAACGAATAAATGAACTCACAACGAATAAATGAAAAAATTGATAACTCGCAACAATATTTCTCTTTTTGTCAACATTTTAAAAATATATTTAAATTTCAAATTTAAACATTTCAACATTAAGTTTCAACTTTAATTATAACATCATTTGTGTGAAGTTTTTCGATTCGTTTGACTTAGAAATTGCTGATACATTTTTGCAGTCAATAATATAATTATATTTTTCTCGAGTTTGCTCGCATAAATTTTGAAATATCATAGAACATAATACATATTAAATTAAAAAAACACATACAAGGTATTAACATCATAATTTATAGTTTAATTATACCAAACCAAGCTAATAGACTGAATGTATGTTAACATAACAAGTAACATGCATGTTAACATAACAACGTGTAAACATAACATATGGGCTTATAATATACGTGTCAATAACATACGTGTAAACATAACATATACAATATTTCTCTATTTTTCTCTTTCAATATTTCTCTAATTCTTCTCTATGATTCCGATCCATTTTAAAATTATTTTATTTTTTATTTTTTTTTATTCTGTTTGAAAAAATATATTGTGGCGACTTATATATAAAACAGTCACAGTATGATCCTAGTGAAATAAAAAAATAATTGGATTTTAAATTGTTTTTCTCTTTTGTTAACTTCCAGATTATTTAAATTAAATTTGATTAGATTAATAATTGAATTTTGAAATCCTTATAATTGAATAAAAGTTAATAAAACTCAATATGAGTTTTATTAATATAATAAAAATCAAATCAAATTAGATTTAAATAAAGTTTTGTAAAAATCCAATTTTATTTCAAAATTTCCAATAAAAGATTAATAAAAACTTTTATTTTGTTTTTTAATAAAAAACTAAATTTGAAATCAATTTCGTTTTAATTTGAATCTTTAATTAAAGTAAAAAATTTGAAATAAAAAAAACCGTTTCTTTATTAAATAAAATTAAATTTATTCAATTTATTAAATCTATTAAAAACTTAATTATTTTTAAGCCAACTATATATAAGAACGTGAGTTTTATTTTTTGTCATTTTAAAAATTTGACGAGATGATTTCAATTTTAGATATTTTTTCAAATGATTTTGCTGCTATGGCAGTACTATTTCAAATGTTTGATTTTGATTGGCCAGCGAATGTAAGAGTTATAAGACGAAAAATGAATACAAAGAGCTTTAGAGAAATTTATGAAGAAAATCAAGATTATGCAATCGAACAACTTGCTGCAAAATTTCAAATCGAATTTGTTGTTAAAGGTAAAGTTATTTCTCTATAATTTGAAAATAAAATTCTGGGTTTTCTTATTTATGCCCCTTTTCAGAGGTAAATAATGAAATTTCCCGATATGGAGGTGGGCCTCAACTGTTTGTTGATACATGCCGTCGAATTTACCAGAAACATGAATTGTTACCGAAATCATGTGTTGAAAATGGGCATTATTTCTCTACATGGAATACAATAGCAGGACGTTTACAAATAACTCACGAGGTTACTTCAAATGTTATTCGAACTCCGCGTTTACCAGAAAGTTGTCTTATCGCCCAACAAAAATTTCACGATATTGAACAAAGATTTGATGCGTCTGTCCAAGTTTGGACTCAACACAAAAATCAGAAACGTTTAGTTTGTAAAAACTTACGCCAAGGCAAATCAGCTAACACCAATATTATACAACTTCATTTTGAAGAAAATCTGGACACATTTTGTCTTATTCTGGATCCAAACCGTTACTTCAAAAACTATCAAAAATGTAAAAATAAAGAAAATGGTTGTCTTTATCGTTTTCGATCAATAAAGGATAAAAAACGGCACGAAAAACAGTGTCAAATACCTAGTTTAGCACAAAAAAATCCAGAAATAGTTCAAAACGAATACGGTTATGAAGAGCATGAGTTAGAAGCAGCTTTTAAACTTGGTTATCTGACCGAGTATCCGAGCAATCAAAATTTTTGTTTTTTCGACATCGAATGTACATTGTGTGATGAAGATATTTGTACTGAAAAAACAAAAATCATTTCTACTCACCATCTCCTTTCAATAGCATGCAACAGTTTCATCGATAATGAACATACTGAAAAGATATGGGTTATTTCTGAGGATACCGAGGAAGCTCGCTTAGACATTGTCAATTCATTTTTATCATTTATTTTCACTGAATATGATCGTATGCAAAAGTCAAATCAAGTACAAGATGCTCTGGAACAAATAAATGAGAAATTACGAGGGTCTCCCAAAAAGAAAAATTCTGAATTGTACACACTACGTTCACGATTGCGGACATTTCAACAGCTACAAATTTATGGCTACAACAGTTCAATGTACGATATGAATATTATTTTCCCTTATATCGTTCAGATTCTTGACAGTGGACGTTACTTGAGTAAAAAGATTAATATTATCAAAAAGACAAACAAATATTTTTCCGTTCAAGTCGGAATGGTTCATTTTAAAGACCTCATCAATTTTACATCACCATCATCATTAGATAAATATCTTCAAACATGGACAGAAAACTACAAAAAACTGGTTTATCCTTACGAGTTATTTCGATCTATAGACGAAATAAAAAATCAAATAGAATTTCCAGCAATGGAGCAATTCAAATCACAGTTAAAAGGCGAAGTTGACCGAGAAACTTATGAGGAATGTCGAAAAATATATAATTATCATCGATCGTTACCCGAAAATCATCCAAATTATTGGTCAAACTTTGAAAATTATTTGAAATTTTATAATTTATCCGATGTTGTTCCAGCGTCAAAAGCGTTACTAAATCAATTCAGTACGTATGAAAAAAATTTTGGTGTCAGTCCCATGCAAATGTTTGGTTTACCAAGCTTTGGAAAAACAGCCATGTACAGAATGTATGATCAAAACTGTCCAAGCATGTTTTCGTTTTCACCAACAACAAATGCCACGTCCATTTTTAGAGAACAAGTGATTGGTGGTATCTGTAATGTATACAGACGACATATTACGCTTAATGTTGACGAAATTGCGGCTCATAATGCAAAATACAATAAAAATGGTTTGATTTATAGAAAAAATAACAACAAAAGTAATCTTTTTCTAGGAAAAAAATGGCATAAAATTTGTTTTTATGACATCAATGCAATGTATCCAGCAACGTTTAAAGAAAACTTTCCTTGTGGTCGGGGGTTTGAATGGACAAAATTAAACCAAACAATGCATAAGTCCTTAATGGTAAACGATAAAATTTCCCTTTCAAGTGTTGAATGGTTGGATTTTTGTTCTGCCGATGAACAAGAAAGTAAAAGATTGATCGATAAAAACGGTAAAAAGGTCAAAATAATCAGTGGATGGAATTCCAATGAAGTTCAAATTGGTCCATATTTTGTTGATGGTTATGCCAAAGTTGATGAAAATGTTTTGATATTTGAATTTGATGGGTGTTTTTTTCATGGGTGTGCTGATTGTAAAAAGACCGGCAAACAAACGGTTTGTATAATTTTACTAATTGTTTATTTATTTTAATTCAAATACTTAAGAATCAAAACGAAAGAAATGCATATCTGCAAAATATTGAAAATGTTACAATTATTCGGATGCCCGAATGCCGATGGAATCAAATGAAGAAAAATATACAATATAAATCTGAGATCAGTCCTCTTATTTTGGAAAAAAAAATTTTGATGAGTGATATGATCAAGTTGATTGAAAACGATGAACTATATGGATTTGCTATTGTTAGTTTGAGTCCAATTATCGAAGCAAAAAAATTTGAAGAAATTAACTGGCCTCCAATTATGATGAAAGCAGAAATAAATTATGATGATTTGCCTGCTTGGATGCAAGAGTCAGTGTCAAAAAACAGTTTTCCAAAAACAAATATTATTCAAACCATGAAAGCTAAAAATGTGTTGCTTCATACACGACTCATCAAATTTTATTTGAAAAATGGCTTTGTTCTTAATAATATTGAATCATTTTACGAATTTCAAGGCAGTCCATGTTTGAAAATTGTCCACGATAAAATTTACAAAGCTCGCGTTGAGGCAACAATAAACAACGATTCAATGCGTTCAACGGCGGTTAAACTAACCTCCAATTCTATGTATGGTCAATTTTTACTGGTAATATGGTGATATATTGAGATATATATTAAATTTCATTTTAAGAATCCAACAAAATTCTCAACAAACAAAATTTGCAACAAAAAAAGTTTTGAACGATACTCCAAACACATCAGTTACAAAAACGGAAGGCAACTTTCAGACAACTTTTATGAAGTTTCAACGGTCAAGTGTAACGTTGTCGAAAAATATCCTCTTGTGGCCGGAAATTGTGTTCTCAATCTTTCAAAATTGATTCTTATGGAATTCGTTAATTTTTTGATCGAATTTCTTGAAAAAGATTCATTTGTTTTGATATACACAGGTTTGACAAGAGTGTTTTTTATCCGAAATAAGTTTTAAGTAGATACTGACTCGATGGCCGTTGGATTAATCGATGATATGGAAAAATTGATCAAACCTGAAAAGAAGGATGAGTGGGAAGTGACCAAAAATCGTTGGTTTTGTGATGAAAATGACCCTCATGATTTGAGATATCCCGGCAAAATGAAGCTTGAATGGGAAACCACAAATGGTGCTATGATCGCGTAAGTTCAATTATTCAAAATTCTAAATTTTGTGATAAATTATTTAAGACTAACTCCAAAAACATACTTTGCCATATGTTACGATTCAAAATCATACAAAAGAAGTTCAAAGGGAGTTCAACATCGAGCAAAACTGGATTACGAGGACTATAAAAACACATTGTATAAAAATACAGAAATAGAACGTGAAAACGTTTCTATACGTTTGAAAAAAGGAGGCATGACAACAATGAAAACGTCTAAAGTTGCACTGTCTAATTCTTTCTACAAAGCATTTGTTGAAAATGATAGAGTAACTGTGCGAGCTTTTGATAAATTCTTATCGTGAATTAAAAAAAATTTTATTTTCTTTAAGAATGAGTGAGTTGAGTTCCATCCAAAAAATTCATCGTGAAACAGTCACTCGGTTAGAAGAATTATTCGATTCGAAAAATGAATTAAATTTAACGACTGAGGAACAAAATGCAATTGACGTCAAGCAAACGCATCTTTTCAAGTTTATCGAGTCAACGTTTTTTGGTTTAAAAAAAATTTTTTTAGAGAAGGAATACGACTTTGGCCAGGTTCTAAACTTGTTCATAGAGGACAAGGTCAAATTTGCTTCAACAAAAATACTGATGATCCTGGTCCATTTCTGGCGGAACTTGTCGATCGTTTACACTTTTCGGGTAATTTTAATCAAAAATTCGAATCTAACTAATTTTTAGCTGTCATTTATGTTGACTTTCATGGCTTTGTTTTCCAGAAAGATGAACCTATTTTTCAATTTGGCTCGGCAAACACAGCTATGAAGCTGGTTGGTGAATCCACAAAATTTGTTCTGGATGACTATGAGTCTAGAAAAACTTTTATCAACGCTGTGAAAAACTTACAATTCTCAGATTTTCATACGAGATGGTTTGACGCACATGATAATGTACGTGATCTCCAAAAAAGTAATTTCAGAATGGGTCGTCTTCTTACAATGAAAACATTTGTTGATCCACTCGAATTACATATTTTTGATATTTTAAAAAAAAATTGAAAAAATTCTTATATCACGTTGTTTTAATGAATGAGAATGAAAAACCTTTTAAATTAAAAATTCATCAATAATATTTAATATTGATAAGATCATTAGATAAATTGAAAAGTTTTATTTTTTTTTTATTTATCAATAAAGATAATGAGTTTTAATATAACTAATAAAGTATAAAGTGTAATTTCAAATCTTTTATAAAATTGTCATAATAATATTTATTTTAATAATTGCCCGTGGAGGTTTTGTTCTTATTATATTTTCTGAATTCATGAAAAATAAGTATTTCGTTTTATTTTTAAACGCTTTTAATTTAAAATTTATTAGTTTTTAATAAAATTACCATTTTCTAATATAATTGATGAAGTTTTAATTTCACTTTTTACATTTCAATTGATATAATAATCGCCTGTCGAGACTTTGTTTTGATCGTATATAAAGCTTTTTTTTTGAAATACTCACTCCATTTTAAAAAAATTTAAAAATATATTTTTTTGTGAAATAAAAAAAATGAATAATCAGAGAGAATTACCAGAGAATGGAAATGAAGATGTGGAACAGGATTTTTGGATATAATGTTTGAATTATAACAAAATAAATGTTTATAGTAGATTGTCACATTATAACATGGAAAATTGAATAATAATTAGTATAACAAAATTATATCTCAACTAGAACCCAATTGCTGAAATAAATCAATCAGCGGAACAATTGAGAATTTCGTTAGAGGAAAATCGTGCTCAACTACGATCCCTTCAAACCGAAAATTTAAATTTACGAGCACGAGAAGCTGACCTTTTTCGAAGATTAGCTCTTTACGAATTAATTTCCATGTGTGAATACGCAAACTGTCGATCACCCTTTGAAATTATACTAACATGTGGATGTCGATTTTGTTCCCGTCATTTCATTCAAATGAATTTATGGCCAGGGGTTCAATGTCCTTATTGTAACGTCCAAATAAGACATTATTTCGATGTTACAATGCCACAACAATCTTATGGTTGTAATATAATGAACAACATGGCTTTGTTGGGTGATTTTCAAGGATGATTTTTTCTGACTTTAAAATCTAATTTGAGTAAAAGTTGACTAACAAAGTGAAATTTTATTTCGAAAGTTTTAAAATGATTTTCAGTCATTGAAAAAAGTCATCCAACTAATAATTTAACTGTATTAATCTTCTGGTTCATTTTCCTATTAATAAAATAACATTTTTAAAAATATGTGTTATTCTTGGTCGCAAAAAAAATCCGTTTATGAGTACTTTCGCGACCAAATGTGTGGTCGCCAGTTGTTGTTCAAAGTATGGTTTCACACCATTTTTCCGCCTTGAAAAACTGGTCTCGAAACCATATTTTGAACAACAGTTGGAGACCACACATTTGGTCGCAAAAGTACTCATAAACGTTTTTTTATAAGTGCATCATGTAACCTCGAATGGGTAACAATTTTTTGATCAAAATTTGATCAAAGACTATTGTGTGTGATAAAAACCGGCGCCCGCGGTCCTTGAGAAAAAAAGTTTTTTGGAGAAAATTTCGTAGCATATTTTCCCCACGTTACACACACTTTTAGAATTTGATTTTTCCACATTTTTTGAGTAACTTGGTGAGGTAATTGTGAAGTAGACATACGTCCTAAACATGAAATTGTTTAAAACTTTGTCCATGAAATTATAGATTTTCATTACATGAGTCACTTTCCCAAAAATATAAGTTTTAGAAGTGAGATTTATACGAGACGATTTTTTTATTTTAGAACAGGTTTTTTTCGATTTTGACAGAAAACTTATATATATCAAGAAGAAAACTTAAATTTGAATCATATATTTCTTTTTTTCACTCAAATTTCGAGCCTTGCTGTAGAATTCATTTTGAAATAGATACATAAAACTTTAATAACAATAAAAAAAGTGCTTACTCTCAATACGGACGCATTCAATACGTACAATTTCATTTGTTTCATTTTTACATCAACTGTATAACATGGCACTACCCGAAATCGTAGAAAAAAGAAATCACAGAAAAAATTCTGCGTTTTGATGTTTCTGCGTTTTCCGGTTTCTTCGTTTTCAGAGTTGAAAAGTTACCGAAAACGCAGAAACCTTAAAATGCAGAAATCGGAAAACACAGAAACATCAAAACGCATAATTTTTTCTGTGATTTATTTTTTCTCCGATTTCGGATTGTACCTACAACATAATATTTAATTCGTTTTTTCCATTTTTCAAGCTCATCTTTTTTTATTGTCATCTCATTTTTAAATAGAACAAAACTTTAACATTATCATATTTGATGTATTTGATCGAGACATTATAATCATAAACATAAAAAGATAATTCGATCTTTATTTCCAGATATTTCGGCTATTCAACCATTCTCAGTGGTGTGAAAAAACACCACTGAGAATGGCTGAATAGCCGAAATATCTGGAAATAAAGATAGAATTATCTTCTTATGTTTAAAATTAATAATTATATCATATTTTTTTAGGCACAAAAATAATCTTCAACAAAGTAGTCGAATTGTTTCATTTTACCATAAGTTTTTATTAAAATTACAGGGGTTATGAGATCATATGGTGTGACCGTTATAACTTATAACGGTCACACCATATGATCTCGACCTATTACTTATAAGGTCGAGTCATTTTTTTCTGCATTTAGGTCAAGTCATTTTTTGAAGTATGTGTTTTGGGAAAAAATCGTTGAAATCATGTCTTTTTATGCTTTTTTTGGATGAAGACTTTCAGTCGATGACGATTGGTTCGCTTGGAGCTTGAAATAGGACTGTTGCAACTTTTTTCTTCTGTAGCGTATCTAAAATAATAAGTAAGAAATGTGTTAAAATTTAGTCGAAGTTTCAAAACGTTTTAGACAAGGGGTGCGCCGTTAACAGACCACCTGAAAAAATCCGCCCCTTAACAACGCTCTGGAATTTTTTTTTAAATTGTTGCAAATGTCAGTTTTCCCCTTTCACATTTTAACCCTTTTCAAATTTTAAAGATTGTGTTTTTTTTGTTGCCTTTTTTAGGTTCAGTGTTTTCTGTATTCACTCTACATAGGGCACACCATTAACAGTCGGTTTGAAACTTTTTAAAATCGGACTGTTAATGGCGTACCCTATTTAGAGTAAACACAGAAAATACGAAACCTAAAAAAAAGGGAAAACGGCTTGAATAAATCAAACATTATTCACCTGTGCTAACAAGAATGCTAATGTCCTTTTTCATCAGATCGGAAAGACGATCGACGCAATGGGCGTTCCAGTGTCCTATTGCATAAAGCGCGACTTTTTTGTCCACGTCGTCCACAAGCGAAACGTGGAGCATTTTGTTCTCGTCAAGGATTAAACGCGACAGTTTCCCGCGTTTTGTTGCCATTTTGCTGACTGGCATGGCGCACACTGTTGAGGGTAAGCCGCGGATGATTTCCGCTCGACTTTTGTAGTCGCTAAAGTTTTTTGTAAGTTTTGAAGAATTAAAAAAAAATGAAGAAAAAAATCCACAGTCACGATCAGAAAAAAAGAAGATAAAAAAAGTCGGATAACCGTCTGATTATTTTTTAGAGTACTACAGGATATTCTTAGTTGGAGGTTAATGAAAGCGGTACAGAACGAGAACGTTGTATAAGTATTTATTTTTTAAACTAAAATAATATAGATCATATATACTATTTTAGTTTAAAAAATAAATACTTATACAACGTTCTCGTTTTGTACCGCTTTCGTTAACCCCCAACTAAGAATATATTATATATGTTACGTATATGGACCATAACTTATGGCTTTGTTTTTACTTGTTTGGTAACTGAATCATGTCATCAATTAATAACTTTTAATTATTATTACCGAAGAAAAATTTGGTTCCCGCTCTTAAATTATATTTATTTGTCACATAAAACTTTCATGTGTAAAAAAACGCGTTGTAAAGATTTTTAACGCCCAACGATGCGTTGGGCGTTGGAAAAAAATCGACCGTTGAAAATAATATGAAACTAACCTCACAGTAATCACATACATACGTTGCATGTAACTCTGGTATTGACATTTTCGCATAGAGAAATGGCGCCTTTTTAATATATCGCTTATAATGTCAGAGACCATTGCGAAGTCAATTCTGCCAGCAGGATAGCTGACGAGCAGCTGGATTTCCCTCTCAGCTGGTTGCGGCGTCGACGTAGTTGTCGAGCTTTGTCGCACAGGGGACGACCGCGTAGGGGATGTCGTCCGGTCAGGAGACGCCGACGCCCTCCGTGATGAAGGCGACCGTGGTGGCGATGCTTGCGGTGACGTGGGGCCTGGAGCTGGCGTTGACGTCCGACGTCTGTACGCAAACGGGGACTCTGACCGCTGTCGCTTCCTCGCACCCGGGCTAGTAGACGGTCCAGGGGATGGGCTGCGTTGGTCCCGCGTTGGGCCACGCTCCGCATCCTCCTTTGGCTGATTCGAGCTCGATCCAGCAGTTGAAGATGGGCTGCGTTGGTCCCGTGGTGGGCCACGCTCCGCATCCTCATCTGACTGTTTCGAGCTTGATCCAGCTGCTGGAGGTGGGCTGCGTTGGTCCCGTGGTGGGCCACGCTCCGCATCCTCTGTCGGACTTGATCCAGCAGCCTCCTCCTGTCCGGCACTGCTTGGCTTCGGATCATACCACTCAGGTCGACGTCCAAATCCCGATCTGAACGGACCCGGACGTTTCCGCGATGGACCCGGCGCTGAATCCTCATCTGACGGCTCCGTTTTACAATCATAGTCCCCGTTGTCAAATACGTGATAGCTATCGGATAGCTGAGTTTTAAGCAAATCAAATGCCCAGTTCAATAACTTGGTTTTGTCATCTGCATTGCGCCGGGCGTCCGCGGCCGTGGGTCCAGTTAAGTGAGCATTACCTACAATATATTTTGAATACCCTTAAATCCAAAAAAATGTATTATATAAACTATGTATAGGGATAGCAGCAAATAAGGATGGGTTTTCGAAACTTATCCTTACTTGACGCTACTACACTTATTTGATGTTGTCAATTATTACAGTTTTATCGTACTTAGAAATGAGATTGTCATGATAATTCTATTTTTTTACTAAATACATATTTCAATCGACATGATATTGTTCAATTGAAATATATTATAAGTAAAAAAATAGAATTATCATGACAATCTCAGTTCTAAGTACGATAAAACTGTAATAATTGTCAACGCCAAATAAGCGTAGGGGCGTCAAGTAAGGATAAGTTTCGAAAACCCATCCTTATTTGGTACTATCCCTTTATATCATTTGTGTTATACATACCAAGTTTGTCCGAGTGGACTTTGAAAACTTGTTTTTTGTAATTTGTTCGTAAAATTGCCCGCGTGAGCTTCACGGTTCTGGAGATCTTCAACAGTTTCTTTGCAGTTTTTATGTTCTTTTCCCGGAGTTTTTCGGCGACTAAAATAAAAATGTTATTAATGATGCTTTGTGTACAATAAGAAAGTTGATTTTGAAAAAAACGACCCTTATTTGGCGAGCGGCTCTGATTTGACGTAAGAGAAAAAAATGACTTAAATCACATAGTATTTATAAACTATGTTTAAAATACCATGACGTTATGTTTTATTTGGTTTTGAAAGATAACGGCACAGTGTTTTGTATCAGATATAAAAACAAAAAAAAATGATCGAAAATTCACATGGAAACTTTAATTTTTGTAATGTGTTCTTTTCGATACAGTCCTTCATTTCATGTTATTACGTATATTTATCAAAGATCGTATTTACTGGTGATAATTAGATTGTGGAATTTCCACAGTAGCCTTCACTCAGTAGCTTTTCAGATTAATAAATGTACCAGCTTTGCCAACAATACACGAACGCATTTGTTAATGTTATAAACAGAGTGATTTAATATTCTAGTTCTAAGCCTGTCCAAAAATGATCAAAACGATTTGGAAACACAGATTTTAGAACAACTCGTCATCTCGTAATTCATGGAAAAAAGATGGCTAACTAGCATGTTACTTTAACTGCACAGTCACCAAAATAACGGACCTGACGTGCCATTAGAACAATTTTATAGGCTGAATGTCTTGCTGCTAACATTCTAAAAAGTTAGACCATTTTATCGTCACATAATATAGCGCCGATTTGTACCTTATCCATACTACGTTGCGTAGTTTTTTCTGGGTCGAAAAATGAAGTCAAATGTCATTTGGGGTCTTAACAGTTATAATACCTCCAAATTAAAAAAAAGTTTGAGAAGATCTTTTAAAAGATCTATCATAGAAAATTGGGTATTTATTTGAAAAGGACATACAGTGGTATGGTTATAAGGTGTGGCATTTAACCGGCTATAAGGTTTCTTAAAATTTTCTGAAACACATTTGATTAAAATCATGTTTGAGTTCTTGGATAAAATAATGTGTTATTTAAATATTATAGTAAAATGTTTTAAAATCAATATTCTTCAAAAAGATGTAGTGATAATGATTTTTAATAATGAATTTTAGGTGTGGTACATGATTTTGAGCATATGATTTTTTATCCAAACATACAGGATGAGGTAATATAGATGCTGAGCCGTTTTTGGTGATTTATATTCGCTCAGCGCACTCGCGAACCAAAAACGGCTTACCATCTATATTACCTCACTCTTTAATCGCCATCAGTTTTCATTCTGTTTTTTTAAGTAAAAATGAAGATAAAGTTATCATATTGTTTAATAATGACAGTGATCTTATACGGATTTGTTTACCGATTTTCGGACAAGAAAAGAAACTACCTTTCGGCAATATTACTCAATGAAGGGTCTAGATAATAATCTAAAAAAACACATTTAAACATCACGAACAAGCACAAATTTTATACTCAAGTTTTATAGACGTGTTATGCTCCAGACTGTGTTCTGTGCCATGTTGTTCGAAAAAGATCATACATGAAAAACCTGGTTTTAGCGATTGAGAGAAAACGGGGAAGGCTTATTGAGGCAAGTTTCCAAATTGAGGAAGCAGATTTGAGAGATTTTTCATTTTATCCAAGAATTACAGCCAAAGGTAAACATTAAATTATTTATTATATTTTGAACTCTGACATTTTTCCCAATTATATATTCTTATAAGTTAATATAAGTGTCCTAGTTGGTGGGTCTGGCAAAATGTTTTTTTTTCTTTTTTTTTTGATTCTATGAAATACGCTTATTTTGCGTTTTCTAGATCAAAAATATATAAATGAAAATTGATCTTATTTCATAGAATAAGAAAAAAAGAGAAAAAAAAGTTAAAAAGAATTTTTTTTTTTGCGTCCAGAAAAGTCTGAAAAGTATCAAAAATGGATTCGTATGACTACGAATCCGAATTCTACCCTGAAATGCCGACGACACCACCACCAACCTCGACCACTACCACCACAACCTCAACAACCAGCAACCCAGTGACTGTTACAATAACATTGGAAATAGTGGCCCCAACAGTCACTGGGTTCGCTCTTTTGTTACTTGGCGCTTTTGTGAAATGGTGGTTAGGCCGCCGTGTAAGTAATGGGGTCAATACAAACGTGCACACAAACGGGTACAATTTTTTATAACATTTCCGGCATTTTGTTCTACCTACAGTATGAGGTAAAATAACATGCTTCTCGCTTTTCAAATTTGTTTTCTAATATGTATTAGTAATAGTCCCAAATACTAGAAAAAGCGAGAAGCGCGTTATTATACCTGATAAAGTATTAAACTTTTATATTAAAATTCCGCTTTCTTTGATAATTTTATGTGTTTTTTTTTCAATTTCTTGGAATAATCAGTGAAAATGATAAACCGTCCGCTCCAAACCAACGTTCCTAAGCCTGATCGAAAACTGTATATTTTCGAAATTTCCCATTCCGGATTTTCAACGTTCTTCTATTATAATTTTAGCATATTATTACATAAAAGAGATAAATCAATTATCTTAAACTTCATTTTGGATATAATTTGAAGCCATGGCCTCAGACGCACTGTCAAGAAACGTTACCAAAAAGTGGTAACATTATTTTTTTTTCGCGTTTGAAAATCACTTCGATACACTAACGGATCAATTTTTCCGTCAAAATTGAGAAATTGATCCGGCAGGGGATAATAACCAATCTACAACTAGCAAAAAACTAATCTGTAGAATTCTCGGCGTATCCGAAAAACGACCGAAGCATTTCGTTCAACTCACTGAAGCCCTTAAAAATCATTTTAAACACAATTAACGTTTACAAATTTTTGTTTATTTTTAATTTAAAAAACTCAAATGTTCATTTTTTTTTTGTTAAAAATATACTATTTATATATAACACCCCGCACTTTAAAGAAGTGTTGGATCAGTCCGCATGGATATTATTTTGGACCAAATTTGGAACTTTGGTACCTTTATAAAAAAAGCCAAATGTGTTAATATAACCAAATAATTGTGCCGTCCTTGAAACTTTGTCAACATTTGTTTCTAAGCTGTCAATCGTCTTTCTAATTTCGGAAAAAAGTGCCACTTATTTGGAAAGAAGGTCCGACTAGGATAGTTCATTGTATTACGCTTAAAGCGTACTTTTCATTGTAAGCGTACTTTTGAGACTTACAGGATTAACAAATGCGTGGGACAAAAACGTTATGTTAAGATTCACCAAACATGAAAGGACTAATATTGATCGGGTAGTTAAGAAAACAAAAATCAACCTTCAAACGCGTGGATTCCGTCTAGAATTATATTGGCGACTTGAATTAATTTTTAACTTGTATTAAAAATCTTAGACGAATACCGTTACAATTTCATCCGTGGGAAATCTTCTCGGGCTGAAAAAAAATTTGCAAAAAATAATTAACAAAGTGTTTTTAGCAGACACAAAAAATGAAAGACTTGAGGAAGCACAAAATTGCGTATTCATCATGGGAGTCTAGCCAAGATTGAACTTCATTAGGGTGCGTCATTAAAAATGGCATTATCAACAAAAAAATGTTGATAAAACTAAATTTAAAACATCGGGATTTTCCATAAAACTTCCATGCTGATTCTTTACGAAAAAAATTAGCGGAAAAATATAATCCGACTAGGATAGTTCATTGTAATTTCAATTTATGCGGAATAAATGCTCTTTCAAGTGTGACCATTTTTGTTCGCGATGTTTCCCGGCGGCTTAATTTATATTTTATCGGAATATGAATATTCCCAGTTTTATATACAGAGTGAGGTAATATAGATGTTAATCCGTTTTTTTTTGGTGACTTGTATTCGCTCAGTTCACTCGCGAACCAAAAACGGCTTAGCATCTATATTACCTCACCCTGTACAAGCAACATGGCGCGCCAGTTTTTCTAAAACCATGTACCTTTTATTATAGAATGTTGGTTAAAAGGTCATTTTTAGAACATTCCATGTGACCGACCTAACCTATGACATTTGTAAAAATAGGTCGTTATTAATATCCGTTTAAGTTAATGTCGATGACGAAAATCTTAAATCGACATCTTCTTACGTCGACAGTCAAATGAAGTCTATTGATGACCCGAACAAATACAGTTTTTACTTAGAGATAGATTTTAACTGATGTTTACCCGTAGCGGAAATTTACCGGTTTTTAGTGTAATCTAGAATTTTTGCGCACCCTTAGCGCGCCCTTTGCGCGTAAATTATAAAATGTATGAGAAAAAATATCATATTTGTCGAGAAATGGAATGACTCAAAGCCTTTGAGCCTCAAAGGTACGCTTTTCTCGGCATATATGTAAAATACGAATTAAAATGATCAATTCGGCGAATTTTTCGAGATATGCGTTCAGGGGTTAATGAGTCCATTTATTATAGTGATCAAATATTTAGTACCCTGACTGGTGTAACGCATTTGGATGGTCATTAGCGTGCCTTTCCTTAGTGTGTGTGCCAATTGGCGCAGTCCATGAATTCGTTTGTACCGACGGAAAGTCGTGGCACCATCGACTGCGAAGTACACTACAGCCTAGGCTCATTATAGCTCGAGTTTATTCAAAGACCGCTTCAGTTATTAGTAATCGGTTAATATGGAAATAATTATTTTTTCAGGAATTTACCAATAATCAAATATGTTTATTTTAGCGAATGGGTTCAACTAATAGATTTTTTAACCAGTTAAGGTCTAAATTGAGTAACTTATTGGAATTAATTTCGGTTTATATATAAGTACACTGTTGACCAAATAGCGTTACATTAATTGCGTATAACGTGTTAATATGCTATAATTTGTATGATCGTGAAAACTTCAATTTGTTTTTTGAAGTGAATTTACTAAATAACCACCATTAAAACACGTTTGCATCATTCACACTGTATGTGATGATACGCACTTCTATGCATCATGTTATCGTGATCGTTTGTACGACCCGCGTCGAGCTCGGTGACAAACTGACGACCCACACCAGTAGAAAATAAAAAAAGATAAAAAAATGATAGATACAGGGTACAGGTTTATTACGAAACGGTATAAACTGATACCTTATTTCTCACTTTATTATTTAAAAATAGTCAAAATCTCGAATCTTAAAAAAACAACGTTTGTCCAGCTATCGTTAATCTAGACGCACATTTTAAAACCAGATTGGATGTCCTGGGATGTCGGGAACGTTCCTAAATGTGTTGCCCTAAATAAGTTCATAATGCCCCGTTTAATACCTATTATAACGAAAATATTAGTCACCCAAACGAACATATATGTTAGCCATGTCAGCCAAAAAACAAATTTACAGCTGCATTTTTAAACTCGTTTTACGCAAGTTGAGATAATCAACTAAAATTCAATGTTATCAACTGTGCGTTGATATTTTTATTAGTTTTATTGGTACCATAGTCAATGGTCCATAGATAATAATATGGACAAGTTCTCGGTCAACTCTAATCCTTAACCGTACAATGATAATGAAATGATTAATGGTGATCGCGTTTGGTTGAATTAACATTTGGTCTAAGTACTTGTATAAACAAAAGCATTTCGGCATATTTATTTTAACCGTAATAACTA
The DNA here is from genome assembly GCA_004367875.1 of Oikopleura albicans. Classification (NCBI taxonomy): domain Eukaryota; kingdom Metazoa; phylum Chordata; class Appendicularia; order Copelata; family Oikopleuridae; genus Oikopleura; species Oikopleura albicans. The sequence continues at coordinate 397,333 of SCLG01000133.1, forward strand.
CAAGTAATAAATTATCTGCACAACTCATGTTCGATTTACTTTTTTAATTTGGGACTAACGGATACATTGTAAAACACGGCACCGCGGCATCTCGCAGAAAAAGTTTTTCGCGGAAAAAAACTGTTTCGCCGAATTTGTCCGAAAAACTTTTCACGCGAGATACGTTTTAGGCGAAAAGTCTTGTTCCGCGAGTTACGTTTTTGGGCGAAAGGTCGTTCCGAGGACGTACAAGTTAGAAAACCACAAGTTCTTTTTTATTCAAACACCATTTTGAACTTTGTTTTGATTCTAATGTCGTTACATTAGTCAACGTCTAGTTTGTTTTAATCTAAGATAAGACACACTCATTTTCAACTGATCATTTTCGGGATCTTGTTTAAGAATCCAAAAAAAAACGATATCCAAAATCGGAAGTGTATTATGTAGCTTTTGGGTTTTTTTTTCTATTCCATATTTTTTAGATGACCAAACCCGAGTTTTGAAAAAATGGCGGAAATTCATGTAACACGCAGAGTACTTAATATTATGTTTAGGTTGCTGATGATGATGACGATGACGAGGAGCATGCCCTGGTGGAACCGTCTCCTAATCCGGTCCGACCTGAGCGGATCGAATTATTTCCGGTCCGAATGGCGCCGTCCAACGAAACCGATTCGCTGGACCGTCTATTTGGAAATATGGACGACGCCGAGATTGGCACGGCGTAAAATTTCTCGGTGACACTTTTTTTTCTCACACCAGTATAATTTTTTTTTCTGTAAATAAAAAAAAATTACGAGAAATTTCATCAGCGTCTGATCACATTAAGAGACGGTTTATTTTTTTCGACCAAACTTGAATTTAAATTTAATTTCTTGTCAAAAATTAACCGTTTTTTTTCGCCAAAAAAAGTCCATACAAAGTCTTATTTATTACCTTTTTCATCGTCCTTCATGTTGGAGTTTTCGTAATCGTATCGTCTTTGTAAACTCTATTTACGTTTTGTCTCTTTTTTTTCAGTATTTTTTCAGTATTTTTTTTTCTGCTTTTTCAAATATGAAAAATCAACTTATGATATCAGCGAAATTAAAAGTGAATCAAAAATACACAAAAGACGCACCCCCACAGAGTTTAATATTCAAAAGCGAAAAACCAATAATTTGAAATTAAAATGTTTCATTTATGATTGACAGACTAGTCGAAAAAAAACCGATTAATCTCATGTTTTTTTTTTACTTGTCATTACTCAGAGACCGTCACATTTATTTTTAATATGTTTGATACAAAGGGGGGGCCACCGCTGAGTTACCTTTGATAACATTTTTTCTGAATGCCCATCACTTCACTCAAAAAAAAATACCCATGGCTGGAAATAGGACTGTACATTACTGTACGGTCCATTTTAGCACATTTTTGCGCACAATAGTACCGTACAATAATGTACAGTACTATTTTGCGCCATAGGTATCACTACTACTAGTCTTGTATCCGTAGAATACGGTACATTACATTTTTTATTATGTTTTATTTTTGTCTTGTTTCGTTTTGTCGGATTAATCAAAAACGCGACCGACAAAAAAAACAAGGCGCATCCTTGCCAGCGTTAAAAAATTCCTTATTTTTGCTTTCATGTATTATAAAAAATCAATCAAATATTCTCATAAAACATTGTTGCCCTCAATTTTGAATTGTGTAATATCACACAGTTCACATTTTGACTTTTTTGGGCCACACAACTTATATTTCGACCAAAAATTAAAATCATATAAATTTTCCATCAAATATTTTCCCGGTTATTATTAGTCGAAGAGAGACTACTGCACGCAGATAGGCGCATATAGACAGGCGACCAGGATATAGTCTTATTAGCAGAAAATAATCTTTTTGTTTTTATGAATTATGTATTAAAATCAAGTATATCACTAACCACAGCCAATATCGGCGATGGAAAATTGTCCTATAGGCACAAAAGAAGTACCATGGTTGTACACTATTCAAAAATCTGAAAAAGGTCATGGACCCAACTTTTTTGTTAAAATTGAAGACCAATATTATTATAACACAACTAAAGATAAAAAATTGAGAAGGATTCCAAAGATTGGACATATGGCTTAATGTGCTCACAGAGACGACTCCGCAAACTTAAAGATAGGAAAATTGAAAAACAATGTAGCTGTATTTTTCTATTGAAAACCGACAAGAAAAAGGGAACCAACGAATGGTCTAAAACGGGAAATTGGCTCGTAATTCCACACAAAAACGTAAAAGTTAATACGCACAAATACTTGAACGACAACAACGTCAGAATTTATGCCGTTACGAAAACGAAAGCGCCGAGATTTTGTTGTAATAAATGACGATATATTAAATATACTGGCCCAAATAAAAAACGAAACGATGCCAATTGATGCTATAGTATCAATACTATAGTAATAATCAGCCGATTGCTCAAATTTATGCAGTTATATTTGCATTGGAGGCTTAATCGCTATCGTTCTTATTATGTGACGATAAAAGAACCGGTATAAGAGATATGGCTAGGGTTGAGAACTATTTTTTAGAATTTGAAAATGCATCATGTATATGTGTTTATGCAAGTTATATTTTCAACCCTAAAACGGGCGTTATATTGAATTAACTGGCCCAAATAAATTACGAAACGATGCCAATCAATACTATAGTAGCAATATGTGCAAATTGGCCCAGTAGGAAAACTTTTGGCTAAGTGGAAAATTTTGTTTTTCCAAATGGGTAAATTGCGCGAACACCCTAGTCAGCTATTGTCCAAGTGGGTAATCTGTCCAAGTGATGCACACCCATAGTTGCATCGTTTCTGATAGCAAATTTTATATTTTTTGTGTGTAAGTTAGTTTTCTTAATAACATCACTTGACCATTAAATTTACAGTTTTGAATCAAATTTGAATTGACGCTAATATTAGAACTTCCAATGTTTTAAAAACTTATGTGGTGTAAAATAATTTTTTAATTTTACTTCAAAATTAAATTTTTAAGGCATTGCTTTAAAAATTCAGAAAAAACAAATCCGAAAAAACCTAACGAAGCGAGAAAAAACGAAAAAAAACGTCAGGAGCAACCGTTACGAAGAAGTAAATTGGAGTACTGAATTAAATAAAATCTTGGAAAGTTCCATACAAATATTCTTGTTGTAATTTTATTATTTTATTCATTAATAAAACTAAAATAATGAAATTTTTCTCGTTTTCAGGTTTCTCCATTTCCGATTTTTGCGGTTTTAATGAAGAAGTTGAACTCTGTCAAATAATAATATATTATTATAAAAAAATGAAACACTTCAAAAACATTTCATGGTCGT
>SCLG01000133.1:402179-423410 GCA_004367875.1 Oikopleura albicans
AGTACTATATGTTTTTGATTTGGAATCCAAATTTTGGGAGACTCCAAATTTTGAACACCCTTGAAAAAATTGGGACAACCTACAAGGTACGCGCTAATAATTTGATACCCCGGACGAATGTTGCCTGCACTTGCAAAATCGAAGGAAATTTGGGTTCACAAGACCAAGATAATCCAAATTAGGACCACTTTTTTTGTTTAACCTTGAGTACGTTTATGTGTACTTAAATGATTGCACTTGAGTCAAGTGACTTGACCGAAAAATGGTAAAATACAAATAATATATTTGCGGTCAAATGAAAACCAAATTTGAGAGAATGCTTTCCAAAAAGATGATAGTCATTTCGATATAAATTACAAAGACTCTGAGAAGAATATTGTTTTGGAAACTAGCAATAATTGTCAAATATATCCTAAAGAATCTTTACATGAAGCTAATGTAAGTAAAAATATCATATGTTACATGTTATTTACGCGTTAACAATACTGGTTAAGTTTTATGAAAATCGGCCGAACGTTTCTAGTATACCGTGTTGGCATATTTTAAGATGATATATAAACCAATTTTCACCTTTTTATTTGGAACTGGGTGCCCTCTTTTCTCCCCTCTTTATAAATCCCGCACTTATAAAAAGGAGAGAAAGGAGGACACTCCAGTTCAAAATAAAAACGGTAAATTTGTCTTTATATCATCTTAAGGGTGGTATGGTCGATTTGTTTACAAATAAAACGGCCCTACGACCCTTAAAATACTATATAGTATGCCAACAAGGTGTACTAGAAACTTTCGGCCGATTTTCATGAAACTCAACCGGTATTATTTTCTATCTCTTTAAATCTTACTTATTTTTGGGAAATGTCGGGAAGTTTGGAGGTATTTTTAAAATATACGGCAAAACTGTACTAGTAGAGGCCCAATTTGATGAAGTTATAAAATGCAAAAAATTATGAAATATGTTATCATGGTTATTTTCTTGCTTCAAACTATCTGTTTTCAGATAAAATTTGTATCAAAATTGTGGTCGAAATCGTGCGGAAAGCAGCGGTACTACGATGATGACGCCCTTTATGAAAAGAAACGGTTTGACTGGGATGAATTTGCCGCTGATCGACTATATAATCAAATTATGACGCAGATTTCAAAAGAAATTAAACTTCATAATAATTCTGTCTGCCGAGAGCATTGAAAAATAAAATTTATGACATAAAAACAATAAAATAAGTTTATCATTTTTGCCGTTCCAGTTCGGCATTGCCCACCTCGGTCAAACTCTGTCGAGCTTAAAAGTCCCACACCGTACAATGACGACATATCTGTTCACAGGCGTTTTTCAATCCGTTATAACTTTTGAACATGTTAAGCCAAGTTCCGAGTAACCTACTGTACGAAAATTACGTTTGTTTCCGGTTTTAGAAAGCCAAAATCCATCTAATTTATTTGGTCAAGTCAAACCGACCACTTAAGAAAGTGGTTTAACCGTGAGAGCCACATATAGCTGAAATCCCATACTAGGTGTAGCATCGGCGAATCGGGGTTAACATGAACGAGCGACTAATTTTTTTTATATATTTATCGAATTTGACTACAGTCTTTACTTCCAATACGAACGTTTCTGATTCCCGAAAATAGCGTCCATATTGGGTGAATTGTCATAAAGTGTACATTTTCGACTGTGGGGGACATTTTTTTACAAAAAGCGTCATCATTGGAAGTAATCGTCCGTATTGAGTGCGTTCTTATTGAGAGTAAGTATTTTACTTGATATTCTGGTGCAGGAAATTTAAATCTTATAAATGGTATTTTTAGAACTATGAATTCGAGTTATTCTTAATTCAAGTCTATGGCATTTAAACGCATAATCATAGTGTAATTGGAAAGCAACAAAAATTTAATCTTGCTTCTGATGTTGTTTTCACTTTGGTTTAGTGATTACAAGCATATTAGCAAGTTATGGTAAACATAATATCCATTAGCAAAACCCATGTATTCTACTAACCGAATAAGGTTGAATGAAAGTTTTAAAATCTGACCCGAAATTTACTAAAAGGTTTTATGCACAGAGATTTTTTTTAATTTTTATGTTTTCACGATGGAATAAGCAAAAATAGAAAAACGCGGATTTTGAAGGCGTTCAACAAATTTCTAATTCTGGAATTTTTAGAAAAAATTCAGTTTTGTTTTATGTTTTATATTTTTTTTCTCATGCAATTTAAACGAGAACCCTGTTTCTCATGCAATTTTAACGAGAACCCTGTTTCAGCGATTTTCCATTAAGTTCGGTTTACTATCATTTTCGGTCCCTTTAGGGCGTTCAGTCCAAATTTGGACTAAATGACCCATGGGAGTTAAATCTTTACATGCATAGTGGGTGAAAATGACATGTCACGAGTTCCTAAATCAAAAATCATCAATTTTCATTCGTGTTCGATTAGCAAGATGCCAATTGTGTACCTGGTTTCGAGTTTAATCATATTAACGGCTCATATCATTTCATTAACCGTCTCAGTGGGTCTAATCCAACACAATTGGTTACCAAATCCACTTCGGTAATTCAGAGTATTTTTTAGCAACTTTTAGCAAAATTGACATCATGAGCAGCGCAAACACCACAGAAAGTGTCAGAGTTAATCTAGAATATGATAATGAGCAAAGAGAGTTGTTCATTGATGTGGCTAACCATCGAAAGTCAACGCCAACTCAGCCATGAGAAACTTTTATTATGCAGATAAAGTGAAAAACATGTAATTATATATAAATAGCTATAATTATAGCTGACTTTTATGAAAAATATGTTACAGTTGATGACGTAACGAGTTGACACTTTCGTTTCCGATTTTTACGTCAAAAACTGTCAACTCGTTTCACTTTGTCAACTCGTTACGTCACTTTTGCCCCTTTTTTGCCTATTTTGCCCAAAAAAGCCCAAAAACTGTCAACTCGTTTCACTTTGTCAACTCGTTACGTTACCAACTGTTATAGTATTTATCATAAAAGTTTACACGGTTTAGTGGAACGTTATGCATAATCACGATATTTAATTAGATTTGTTTTTCTCATTGATAAGAATATATCGATATAATTTTGAGTTGACCAAAAGAATGTACCAACGCCAAACGCAAGCATTGGCCAACGCTCATACTTTCCCAACGCCCAATGAAAGCGTTGGTTAACGTTCCAAATTTTCGCAACGCCCAACGCAGACGTTGGCCAACGCTCTAAATTTTCCAATGCGTTGGGAATAAAATTGCCCTAACGTCCGACGCTCGCAACGCGTTGGGGAAAAATGTCCCAACGCCTAACGCTCCCAACGCTTTGGGAATAAAATTGCCCCAACACCCAACGATTCCAAAAAAATATGAGTTTTTTTTTGTTCAAGTAAGACTGGTTCAGTTATCTATCAAAACGTATGATTGTTTCTCAAAAACCTAGCCGTCAAACATAATACTGGTGTGGGTAACGAGTTTGTCACCAAGCTGAACGGGACTCGTCGTATATTGTATTGACGAGTCCCATAAATCAATAAACGATGAGTCCCGTTCAGGTCGGTGACAAATTTGTTACCCACATCAGTAACACATATTTTGTTATAGAAAATCATCTATATTAAATTTTTTTAATTCTTAAGTTGGAGACTTTTTGTGGCGAACACCCGGATTTTTTAAATATCAACCGATGATATGCGGCGACCGAAATTGAGGTGCCTAGTGGCCACTAGTGGTTAAAAAGGGTAATAAGACTAGGGTGGCATCTAGTTTTTTCAAACACCAATTTTTTGAAAATTTTTTTTTTCAAGTGTCTTAAATTCATGGGAATATTGACTTTCCGAAACATTTGTAATAAAAAAATTTCAAATTTCCGGAAATTAATTTTCGATTTTTTTTCCCGAAAATTCNTAAAGAATTCTGTTAGGCTTATGCAAGCATGACCAAGTTGCTCTTGATAATTAGGAGGGGGTCTACGTTGACTCGTTCATTGATGTGGCAAACCAGATATAGTTAAAGTCAACTTACTAATGAGTTCAACAAAAAAAGTCAGGCAATCTAAACTATCGGCATTGAAGGTCAGGGGTTAATGAACGGAATTTGACTCTCACGTCAGCATTGCAATCAATTTCAGTCTTCTAAGCCTCCCACGTTGCAAATAGAAATTGAAAATTGATTCACTGGAGCCAGCGGTATTGGATTAACAATGGATCACTTTCATTTTCACTTTGGCACAGTTCCGAAAAAAGTAAGTCGTTTTCCGAGTGCTCAATCCAGTCGGTGATTGATTTACGTTTCCATTCCAAATATATTACGACAAAAGGTATCAGACAAGGACGGGGCTCATCAAATGGATATTAGTTTGATGTTTTTAAACCGACCTCTATTTGAAGGTTATCTGACACACATATGGGTTGTGATTTAGTGATCTAAGTAAATAAGTTCACTCCGGGGAAAACGCTATGAGCCATGATTCATGGCCCATGATCGAATGAGTACCATAAGGAATCGTTTAGAGCAAATTGTAATTTGACACCTTGGAGGGGTCATATAACAAAATTGAGCTGAGTTATGAAATCAACGACCCTTATTTGTTAAGTATGCCAATTTTCAGGTTCAAATATTGACTGTGTCGCGAGAAACCGATAATTTAGAGTAAAACCGGCGATTTGAGCCGAGCGCAAGTCGGAAACCTAGAGTAAAAAGTCCGTAACAAGAAATGATGTAAAATGCAATTCTATTGCCACCATTTGATTGTGTAGTGGAAACATGAAGAGTTAATAGTCCGGCTAGGGTTTGTAAAAAAACAAGTTTTGGGCGTTTGTCGTTAGTCGGGGTATACTTTGAAAGCGTCTAGGTCTGCAGTTAATTGTCCACTTTTCTAAAATATTTTATGGACGTTTAACCAGATACCCTGTGTATTAAGTTATTTACAGGGTGAAATCCGACAGCTTTCAAAATACGTTGCCCGTGCGTGATCTCTCGTTATCATATTTATTGTCATAATTGTCACGGCGGGCGTCCCACGTTAAGCGTTGGTATATTTAAGCTCTCTAATAAGTAATCGTTCTAGGAGATTACCTTATAACATCCAAAACACCATCGCTTAGTAAATATCATTCGAGTTCATTAAAACACTTTCGCCTTTAAAACCTCGTCTGATTATGTTTGGTGTTTGAACTTGGCAACATCATTAGGTGAAATTTTCATTTTAACCGTTTAATAACAAATGGTCCTCAAAAACACTGGAAAAGCGGTTATGCTGTATATTTTGCTTTACTTTTTTATTGGAATTTTTCTTTAGAAAACCATAACTTTATTAAGACTTACTCGAAGGCTATTTCAGTGCTTTCAGTTATCAAATAATAGTAGTAATAAAAATATCCTACCGGTTGAGTTTTATGAAAATCGGCCAAGCATTTCTAGTATACCGTGTCGACATATTTTAACTCCCAGGAGGAAGTGCGTAAATAGACAGGCAACGTGGTTTTTCGTCGATTTAAGGCATATGGAGGCCCCGTAGGGCAAAACGAGTATTGATGACCCCCTCAACTTTTCGAGAAAATTTGATTGACGGTGTTTTTTGCGTAGATTAGAGATTTCAAACAGCTCTCTAGGGGGCCCTGGTGATCACAATCAATTTCTGAATAGTCAGATCGACGTAGTTTCACGAGCTCTACAACTTGGCTTTACCAGTTTTTTTTTGAATTATTGCGAATTAATGTGATTTTTTTAAGTGCGTGTTTATTTACACGCATTTTCCCCCTACGGGTTCCCTAAAAACTCCTCCCCCCTAAGAGTTAACATGATATAAAGACCAATTTTTCAATTTTTATTTATAACTGGGGTGCCCGGGGCAGCATTTATAAAGAGGGGAGAAAGGAGGGCAGGGTTAAATGGTCTTTATGTCATCTAAATATATGCCGATACGGTATACAGTCGATTAGGAAACGGACTAACAGGTAACGGAGTAACAGTCAGAACGGAGTAACAACTTTTGGAGATTTTGGAGCAACCCTAGAATCAGGTAACGGAGTATTTATCGCAAAAGTTGTTTTATTAATTTGGGTCATTAATTCGATTTTTCAGAGCAGATTTTTTAGATGCGGTCCAAAACTGTCATACAACCCCCTTTACATCTGTTCCAACTAAAAAATCGTAACAAATAAGTATAAAAATAGTAAAAATCAAGGTTTTCGGAGTAACAGTCATGAAACGAAGTAATAATTAGGTAACGAAGTAACAATTTTTGAAGAAAAAATCGGGACCCTAGCTGTTACTCCGTTTCCTAATTTACTGTACTAGAAACGCTCGGCCGATTTTCATGAAACTCAACCGGTACTAGTAAATCTAAACAAAATTATTGTCACCTAATTAATGTGCCTTGACAGTCATCACGTTAAATATTTTATAATTATTTTTCAGAAAATTTTGCCCTAAAAACAATAATTTAACTAGACTAACTCAATCAGTAAACTTTATCGGTTTCAAAAAGATATATATCGGATGCACAGTGTTGAGCAGCATTATTGAAGGTGGCGCGCGCGCGTCGTATGCGCGTGTCGTCGGAGGTTGCTTTTCGAGGACGCAAAATTCATGGTCATATCCGAGGTGAAATAGGAGAACGTAAAAAATACCCCACCAACTTTTTTTTATATTTTTTTTTTATATTTTTTAATAACATTAAACGGCGATGATAGCATTAATACTATTGCTAGCGTATCAAATACAAAGTGAACATTTAACGTTTACCGAGTATGAAAAGGCAAATCCGTTAGAGATTATGACTGATCGAGCAGAGAGACTACGGAAGTATTGTGGTTCACAGAAGACTGGCTTTCGAATGAATAAAAATGCAAGAGTTACAGTCAAAGGTTAGTTTTCATGATTTGTTTTATTAAAATTTAAGGTTCAAATTAGTCTAAATTCGAAGTTTAAACTCGTAATATTAAAAAAAACACCCAACCGTTATTTTTGTGATTTCCAAGATTCTTTTCTATTAGACTCTTTATTAAACAAAAAAATTGTTAATGTGGTTAAGAATTGAAAATTACAATTTGAAATTCTAATAATCTAAATTAGCGAAAAACTCCCCATAAACGAAATTGGGATTTTCGGAAAATATTTTTTTCTGCAAAAACCCTAGGTTTGCATTTGTAATCACTTTTTGCAATAATCCTTATTTTTTGTAGGCTTCCAAAATTTCCACCCACGCTCTAACCATTTAAAATAATCCATTGCACCTGAAATCAGACTTCTAATCTATAGCGGAAGATTAAGACAAGTTCAAGTTCAGTTTATTAGTACAGGGGGCTTGATAAGGGACGGTTTGCGAATTTCAAAAAGCGTCCCTTATTAAGCACCTGTCCCTTAAACCCCATGTACTCCACTTTTCTAGTTGATTTAAGTTTTCCGGAAATAAATTTATTCGTTGTCATTTTGGCAAAAAAAAAAGTATAGTGGGCCCATTTCTGATCCCCTTTTCTAGCTAATAATTCCGTTTTGATCAAATAATTGCACAAACATCGTATAAATGCCTTTTCATGACAAAGCCTGATTTGGGCGAAAACAAAAAGGAGCAAAAAAAAACAGAAGCTGAATATAAAAAGGCAAAAAGGTAGAACAGCTTGTTGCTCGTTTACACTAATATTTCATGTGCTTATCATGTGCTTATCTGAATAAACGCGGTTGGAGACAGATCATTAATTTTCCTCGAGAACACTTGTGAATAAACTGACGTTTAAATAACAGTCTATATAATTACAGGCTGTGCTAAAATAAGAGGAAGTTACGTATAAAGTACAGATAACAAAAATTTAAATTTTGTTTTCATGACAACGATACCATGAGTCCAACGTTTTTACGTTTAAAAATACGTAGACCATACCTAAGCTGGTAACGGCGCAAAAAAAAACTGTTAAGCAAATCTTATTACTTAAAACTTCGACTCGCTGCAATTTTTTGGTCGAGGGTAATTCACGACAAATAAGCTTGAATAGCATTGATTTACACCGGTTGACCAAATATTTGGATAAAAGTTTGCTGGGATCTCTAGTAAAATCAAACTCAACTGTTTTAACCTGCCATCATTCAAAGCCTGCATAATATAATTGCGGTGAAACGCTAGTCAAAAATAAAGCTAAAGTGGTGACAGAACTTTATGCATTGTTTTTCTAAGAATTGTATAAAAAAATTAGTTTTGTTGCTTCTGATACATATTGATCGCTATTTCTTACCAAAAATAAAGGTGATGGAAATACTCTTCTTCTAACTAAAATGGTATGATTTTTTCAATAACTGGAAGTAGTATAGTAATTGGTAAAAAAGTATGTTTTAAATTTATGACTCATACCGCCGTTATGTTACAAGACCATTTCGGCAAAAAAATGTAACATAACCGAAAATTGTAACATAACGGCGCAGTGCGTAGGCGATTTCGCTAGAAAACGCCAAAAAATATAAATTGTAACATAATGTATTGACCAAAATCAACACATAATTAACCCATTGCGGAAAATATTGCGCAAAACGTGTTTTTTATGCAAATTGTAACATAACGGAAAATACTGATTACGTAACTCGATAATATTGCGCGATACGTGATTTTTATTACAAATTGTAACATAACGGTAAATTTTAAAATAACGGCGTAGAGCATGGGCGATAACGCTTGAAAATGTCTAGCAAAAAAATTGTAACATAACGGGACGAACGGGAAAATTTGTAACATAACGGGTTGTAACATAATGGCGCATCTGGTGTATTTCTAGTGGACAAAATATTAATTAGAACACAAAGCAACCAGGGATATTTGAAAAACAGCTTAGTACTCAACATATAAGACAGAGGATTTTTAGAAAAACGAACGAGAGAATCCGTAAGAACAAATTTATCTACATAACGTAAGAAATATGGTAGTACTAAAACGTAAGTCTTGGTATTGTAGATAATCTACATTTGGCCATACTGATGCAAAATGATCCAAATTATATCAAATTTAAGTCACCGGGCAGTTTTGTCCTGACGTTGCCGTGATTAAAAGATTAGTGAGGACTTTTGTATTTATCAGATTTGTATTTCATAATGAGTCTTTCTTCAGAATTAGTACTTCCATTAAAAAAAACTGCGTTGTTATTTTGCATAATTATTTCAAACACTGTAAAATTAATGGGCAGGGTGTAGGCGAAAAGTAAAATTGAAAACTGCACGATTGATGCGTAGGCGTAGGTGGATTAAAGTAAGTTCACAATATCACATGGACCATATAACATGGTTTTAATAATTTTTTGACATGAATGTTTTGAACATTGCCAAATGTTTGAAATTCTAATCAAATATAAAAAAAAATCTAGGCAATTGCGCAATTGTGTAGGCTAAGAAAAATATAGACAGGGGAAGTAGCTGATTGGGCAGTACGTAGGCAATCAAGTTGAAATATAAATGATGAAATATCGCAACTGCCGAAATGTTTAATCTAGAAAATCCATATACACTCCCTGCGTCGTTATCTTTCTACTTTTGCATAAAAAACATCCGCAGAATAACGGAGCAAATGGGCACACAGCGGAGTGCTTAACAAACAAACATAGGGATTCCTAGAAGTTGGCCCAAAATAAATGCGCAAGATAACGAAGCAAACGAGAAAATCTGCAAGATAATGGGTGACAAGATTACAGCGCAGGGGGTGTAATGAAAAGTTCTATGACATAGATGTCCGTCATTTTGTCCGATATTTATTATTATCTTCATTGATTTCTGTAAATTCCCAAAAAGTTCGTGTCTTATGCGTTCAGGGGTTAACGATAATCCAAAGCTTGAAACTCGCCTTCCATTACACGTTCCAACGCGTTTTTGTTAACTGTCAGGGGGAAGGAGTTTTTGGGAACCCGTAGGGGGAAATGTGTGTATATAAACACGCACTTACAAAATTCACAATAATTCGCAATAATTCAAAAAAACTGGTAAGCCAAGGTGTAGAGCTCGTGAAACTACGTCGATTTGACTGTTCAAAAATTGATTTGGGCCACCATTGCCCCCTAGAGGGCTGTTTGAAATCTCCAACCTACGCAAAAAATACCGTCAATGTAATTTTTTCGAAAAGTTGAGGGTGGGTCAGCAATACCCGTTTTGCCCTACGGGGCCTCCATATGCCTTAAATGGATGAAAAAAACAAGTTGTGTGTCTATATACACACACTCCCCCCTGCGAGTTAACGAATAAATAAACAGGAATCGTTTCATACCATTTAACGGTTATGCTAATTTTGTTTTAATTATAACAATTTTCCAAGAAAACATATTTTTTCAAACAACACCCAAATTCCGTTCAAAGAGCTAAATATTATTTTCAATAAAAATAAAATTAACCGCCACCATGAACAAGTATTACAATATTTCTCTAGGATGTATTATTTTCCGGTTCTTCAGCAACGTTTAAAGCTAACGTTAACTAGTTACAATAATAACCCAAAGGCTATCCAATTGTACTTTAACTCCTGCGGACTGCTACTCGCCACCCCACTGCGGGCTGATGATACAAATAATTGTATCAAATTTTTAGCCACGTCGTGAGCGCAAATGGATTTATCAAACAGATTTTTTTTTTTAACTTGTGAAATAATTGGACGTTCATTGGCTCTAAGTACAAATATTAAAAAATAAATTGTTTTTTTTTTCATACCTAAAAATTTAGTAAGAAAGTCTTGAAAAAATACCACATTTTCGAACTTTAGGGCTCCGTAACTTTCAAACTTTTTTTTATTTTTTTTTAATATTGACCATGTGTTTTTATGTAACATTCTGAGTATATAACATATTCGAACTATATATATAATATTTCTGTATCGTCTATAATCATACAATATCACGGGAAAAATAACCTGATTTTAATAAAAATTTGATAAACGCTCATGTCAATCCTTAATTGTGATTTTTCATAATCATTCGGTATACAATTTTTTTGTTGCATGATATCTGTTCAAAATTAAATTGCGAACATTTTGATATTTGCAGCTCACTTATCGGACAATGCGTTAACGCGACAGGTAACGGCAAAGTCAAAAGTGCGCCAAAAACCATCAAAATACGATTTTTCGGCCTTTGTTTAAAACAAAATATAGAAAACATAAACAAACGAAACTATTGCCAAAAAAATGTGTAAAGGGTCCAAGTTAGCCACTGTTGCATCGAATCATCAATTTTTGCAAAGAAACGGTATTTTCGGCCTTGATACAATTAATTGTATCATCAGCCCGCAGGAGTTAAATTAAAGACAATTTTAGTAAAGTGTACTTAAAATCGTAAGAAACGTTCAGACATCTTTGCAGGACACCGACATGCTGAATAAGGGCATGCTGAATAAGGGTCGTTTGTGTTAAATATGGTCGGTAGTGTCAATTGAGAGCCGCTTGTTTTCGGACAAATTATATCCACAATTACTTTTGTATTCATGAGCGGAAATTTCACTACATAAAATGGTATAATTACTGGCACCTTAGTTATTGCTCGTCAATCTGTGAAACGCGATGAATTTGAAGATTTCAAGATTTTCAAGGCCGGCTGAATCATATCATTTTTTGAGAAAAAGTCTAGAACGAAAAATATGACCAGTCCTAAAAGTTATGACTCTACGAATTTTTGAGCGTAACGATTTATGCGTGTTTTCGATAGTACCGTTCAAGATTTGCCATTTTTTGTGAAAAACGTTATTGACCGGTCCTTAACCTAACTCAACAATTTTGACGATTTTGAAACGAACATCATAAATCGCCGTAACTCTAACAGTTTTTACGTAAAATAACAGTTTTTTACGTTCTTTTCAAGGTTTTTCCATATTTCTATGTATTCAGGATGAAATAAGCAAAAATAGAAAATAGCCGATTTCGAACATGTCCGAAAAAATCGAATTCTGGATTTTTTTTCAAGCAAAACAGTTTTGTTGTATGTTTTTATATTTTTCCTCATAACATTTGACTAGACCCCTGTTTCAGGGACTTTCGATTAAGCCCACAATCATTTTCGCTCGATTAACCCTTGTTCTCCACCGCTCTGCTAGTGCTTGTTCACCACCGGGATACAAATTTGTATCCCGCGTCTTTGGGACCTCAGTGTGCCTTAACGCGACATCGTATGGCCAATGTTAAGCTTTAGTTTGAAAGGTCTGATCTCTGGCATTCATAAAAAAAATAAAACGGTATTAAATTTAATTTTTAATTTGAGATTTAAAGAACCCGAAGGCCAACGATTTGCGAAAAATAGCGCAAAAATCTTCATTGTCGAACCTTGATTGGTCTCTANAGTAACTTTTCCACGTAATTTAGAAACGGCAAAGAAGTGAAGGGGGTCGGGATACAAATTTGTATCCCGGTGGAGAACACGGGTTAAGGGGTGTGGTGCAAATTTTCACCATTATCCCCCTGAAAGTTAACATTTGAAACCAGAAATAAATTGCAAAATTATGCAATCAAAGATGATACGTTATTCTGTCCGGAAGTTTCAAATAATTTTACAAGTAGATACGACAAATAATTTATTAGTATTATGAAACGTTTATCATAACAAAGCGCATGTGACGGTTAGTAATCAAATAAATAACAACATTTATTTAAACTACAAATTGTCATGTTTAAAAAACTTGGACATGCATCAATCTATCGTAGTTTTGAAAACATGGTCGAAATTCATGTTTTTTTCTTTATTTTGAAAGAGTCGAACGTATAATTTATGATAACATTGAAGGATTCAATATTAATTAAATCTGTGATCCCCCAAATAATCCCAATGATTATAAATAACCAGTTTGTGTTTCAAGTAAAAGCTTTTCACCCTTCAATCTAGCCTGTTTAACCGTTGTTTACCGACCTTGCCGAAACCCGGCAAATGACACTATAGTATTTGAACCAAACTAGGTAGGTCCGGTTCTTTTTGAGCAAAGGAACAATTCGGATAATGCGGTTAATATAAATGAAACAAAAAACAATCTTTTTTTTCTGAATTTTTTTTTAATCACCGTCGAAATACGCCAAATTTGGCCTTTTTTCACCCAAAAAAAACGAAAAAAAATTTCAGTATTTTGATAACTTTTGATTGGCTTAACANGTTAAATGCTTTTTTTTGTCATTGTCCTTATTTTTTCCTTTCATTATCAATTATATCATTGATATCAAACATGTTGAAAATTATCAAATTTTGTTCTTAAATTGAAACAAAATCTAGAAAAAAAGGCCTAAATTCACGGAACTTAACAGTTTGGTCATTTTTGGACAAAAAAGCCTAAATTCACGGAAACAGTTTTTAAAAAGTTTTCCAGCATTTCCGCCTACGCACTGACCGTGGATCTTAACAAAATTCACGGAACTTAACAAAATTCACGGAACTTAACACCTTTTTTTTCGAAAAGTTTTGTTAAGTTCCGTAGGCAGGTGGTGTATTAAATGAATCCCAAGAAACGTACTCTAAAACGGCCAACATTATGTTTATTAGAATTATTTACCATTTTTTACGTTATAAACGCGTTAACGCTTAAAGTCTAAAAAAAAATTTCCCTTTTTTTTCATTTTTTTCCTACCCGCGTTCACATAAACGGCCATAATCTCAAAATGTTGAAATATAAGTTAAATTTTATTCCATAATTTGTAAGATAATGCTCTGGGTGTTAAGTTTGCTTTTAAAGTTTAGCGCTAGGACGTAAACATTGGGAACTATGAGAAATCAAAGTTGCCTTGCCGGACTTCGGCAAGGCTGGTAAATATCAGGTATTCACTTTGCGGTAAACAACAGTTAAGGGCACTATCGGAAAACGGAGAAGCAGGAAAACGGAGAAACAGGAAAACGGAGAAACATGAAAACGGAGAAACATGAAAACGGAGAAAATTTTCTACAGAAAAAAAAGAAATTTTTCCAAAATTCACACATCTGATGCAGTTTGATCCGTAGATTACGTTGGTGGAATATAAAATATGAAAAAGAAGACACGTTTTGGCGCTAGAGAGCATTTTAGAGGCCATTTTTGGCTAATTTTCTCCGTTTTCCTGTTTTTCCGTTTTCCGGTAGTGCCGTTTTTTGAAAAAGCCATATACGATGTTGCAATTTTCTAATATTTTTAGCAAATTTAAAGAGCTCCATAGGGCGCCGTCTGAATTGGTCTTTTTTATTTTCCGGCGAAAGGGTAATCCGCCGAAAATTTTCAACTTCTGACCAATTAGAGTGGTCAAAATGGCGAAAATTTTGGCGAATTACCCTGTCGCCGGAAAATAAACCAGACCGATTCAGACGGTGCCCTCCAAAACTGTGAGGTTGCCATGATTTACTTGTTCAAAACTTGATACCGTTTATCGGTAGCACACGAAATAATGTCGACCCTTACTGCGAAGAAGTTTCATATTTGCCGTCGTTTGAAAAGATGAAATTCAAAAGCTCGGTGTCCCTCAACGACAATATACCCTAACGGATTATTTACTGTAAAATTACAATCTAAATAGACTTGAAATCGAATATTGTGCTTTGAAAAAATGCTTTTGATAAAGTGTGGACGAGTAAAATATGGAGCTGGTTATAAGGCGTTCGGCTGTATCATATCTTCAAAGTGTTCATAAATCCCAGAAATATCATGTAAATTAAGAAGGAATGTGCGATGTTAGAACATGATGTGTGCTAATCGTCCTGATCGTACCGACCCCTCAGTAATTCTGCGCACCAAATTGTTTGAAAAATTATCATTTCAGTTTCCTATCAAAATATTTGGCTATTTTTGTTTAAAAAAACCCATTAAAAAAAAACTTGTTCCTGGTACACCATCGGCGGGTGTTACCGGCCACTTTTGCCGCTTCTCGTTTTATCCGGCAAAAAAAAAATAAAAATAAACTAGCCTGCCCACGGACTGATGGGTTATCTAAACAAATTGATACAATTCCATTTTTAGGTCTAAAAAATAAATTTCCGTGAATATCAGAGACTTTTGTTTTTTGTAATACATGAGCCACTCAGAGTTCATTTCCAAAAAGTTAAAAATAACCGTCTCAAATTCACCTTATAATCGGACATAAGTGACTTAGATCATCCTACGTTAAGCTTATTATAGGCGCTAAAATGACGACTTTAAGTGAAATGACTTCATTTTAAAATTGTCCGATAACAATATTTCAAACTTAAAAATAAAAAAAGTCTGGCTCGAATGCCTGTGCTATATTTCACAGCCACGTGTTGGGTATACAGTAAAAATTAAATAGAGTACGAAGCTTTGATATGTAAATTTTGTAATTAGGGGTAGACAGAAAAAATCGAACAAAGTATCTAAAAAGTAATTGGACATTTCGGGGCAGAATTGAAAAAGTGAATTGTTATCGTGTACCCTTATTTTGAGCACAAGAAAAGAGATGGCATTTTCCCCCGGCGGGTTAAGACTTCCGGACAAAAAAATAATAAAAGAGCAGGCCAAATCGAACATATAGGATGAAAATTGGAGTTTTTAGTACACCCATTTTCGGGTCATTTAAAAAAGGCCCTCGTTGTCTAACAAAAAAAATTGAGTTTTTTTAACAAAAAACCGCCGTTAAATAAAATAGACATGTTAAAAACTTCTGATACTGTATGTAGTGAAGGTTTACATCATTAATTATGGGTCACCGTGACGTAGGACTGTATTTTCTTATGCTAGCATATTTTCCCCATTCTTTATTTCAGAATTTCTTGTTTTGTGTAATGTATATTTCGAAAGTAACCGATTATAAGACTCAAAGCCCGACAAACAGTAAAAGCTTTACTGTATAGCTGTGACTCTAAACTCAATACAATTGGTACCCACCACGTGCTAAACGCAAAAAATACAATATACATTTGTACGTCCTTTGAAAGTTAATATTGCGATGGGGACCCTTTTAGATCCGCCACTGATGACATTGATTTGTCATTTCCTTTCATTTCGCATTCGATTTCTAAGCACTTTTGTTTTTGTTACGAAACACGCCTCGTCTGTATTTTATGTCAACTTAATTCTATTTTAAACCAAACCTTTTTTTTCTGTTTTGCAAACTAAAAATTACATCGTGACCCATTTAACACGATCAGAGAAACGAAACAGATTCCAAAGGTTTGAACCAAATTGAACGTATTTGAAAAACAAAATACTGGACTTTCAATATTATTTTTTTATAACGCCAAGACCTATTGAATACGGGATTTTTTTACCTTTTAAAAAAATGCACAATGCAAAATGTTTTCCATTGATCTCACACACTGATTGGTCACAAGAAGTGAGTCACATCTCAGCGCGCTCTCTCGATTGGTCTCCCTTTTGGTCATCGTAGTAATGCTCGCTTGCTAATTGGACAAAAAATCCCGTATTCAAGAGGTCCGAGGGTTACAACTTTCAGTAGTCCATTTCGTGTTCGTTTTTTATTCTTATAATGTTGATTTTTCAATATTTATGTATGAGATGATGAAACCTAACTGGTATCCGTCTACAAACAAGATAACAAGGGACGTTCGATCAAAATCAAAATTCAAAATTATTATGTTAGAACATTTGTCAAGCCTCAACTTGCGAGATTATCTTTTTAACAAAATCCGTTGATGTACTAACATCAATAGAAGTTCTATTATAGAACTGCACATTAAAGCGTTACGCATAAAAAATCTCTTTTAGGTTTAATGTAACCCGTAAACCTTGATTGATAGGATCTTGAGAATGTGGGTAAATTTGAAGTATCCACCCGCGGAATTATATTTTTGGGCCCTTATTCGGCACGACTAATTGTTTATGTCAAAGCAGATCCATTATAGCAACCGTTCAACAATAAAGTTCTTACCTGTCAAACATGTCAAAACAGTATCATAATTTTCGGAGAAATAAGGCCATGACTTGAACAATTGCTTTTCATTTTATAAGAATTTTACTGATTAAAGGTGTTCTTTAAAAACATGATAGCAACCAAAAATGAGTCTTTAATTAGAAAATAACACAAAGTTAACTCCCATACATCTGGGCTCCTTTTTTATGTTTGAGTATTAGACTATGGTTAACCATGGTTTAGATAGTAGTAATTAAGTATAAATTAATGTCCCACAGCCGATGACCAACATGACCCTTTTGGGCGGTTTTTACCGTTTTGGACTGTCGAAAAAGGGATGAAGATGGGATAAAAAAAACGTGATCTACGACCTCGAATTAGGCGCGACACGAAGTTTCATCGAAAAAAAAAAATTTTTTTTTCGGGTTCCTTCATTTCTCTACTAAGCCAATATTAAAAGTTATAAATAATTATTATTCCTTTCATTGATTCCAAATAGTACAGAATATGCTAGCAATTGATATATACAATTGGGACTTTTCTAACACTCACATATTATGAGTTTGATGCGTAGATTACGTTGGCGAAATAAAAAAAAATGGAAGAGGAAACACATTTTGGCGCCAGAGAGCATTTTAGACGCCCGAAGGACCGTTGACCGTAACTCTTATTCTGACGTCACGTCACGTCTTAGGTCCAATATTTTTGTCCGAGGTTGTTGATGACATGTCGGTGGGTGTACTCGGATATGCTTAACCTGATAGGTAACCATCGAACTCACCATTTCCGGTCCAGAAGATGGCAAAACTCACCATAAAACATATTTTTTCAACATTTTTGTATCCCTCTGAAATTGAGATATGTGTGATAGTTAATACATATTTTTGTGACATGATACCTTTTTTACTAGTTGGACAGACCTGGAAAAACGATTTAAAATTGAGTTTAACGATTATATGTAGCACTTCATTATACGGTACTTACTAGTTAGCGATAACTTTAGTATTCTTCTAATATGAAAGATGGAAGTTGCAAATTGGTGCATTTTGGCGAACTTGAGAATTATGGTTACTAATCTGTCGTGTATTCATGGCAAATCCATTTTAAACGCTTTGCGACGATTTAACTCTTGAATATCAGTGAAAAACGTGCCGAATATGAATTTAATTTAATCCTTATTTTAATAAGGAATTATGCACTACACCCCCTATGCCGTTATTTTGCAAATTTAGCAGAAAACAACCAGCAATATAACTCGCATTGACTAACATACAAAAATAGTAACCCTCATAGGGTTTATAATAAATTACACATAAACTTAAAAAAAAATCGAAAAAATTGCAAATAACTGCACTACTAGTAAAACAAGCGGGACAATTCTCATATTTTAACTTCATGGTTAGGTCTAATTAATCCTGTATAGTACCGTGCGTATTTATTCCAATAAGTCTGTGGAACCAAAATGATCGACTGCCATTTTATATTTGTATTGGAATTTTTAGACACGACCAATTTTGCGTGTTTTTTACAAATATAAAAGTAAGAAAACCGAACGTGAATTTCCGGATATTGATATTTTAAAAATAACGATATGGCACTGTCGTGAGCGCGGAAGTAAAACTGCCAAACCGCTTATGAAATCCGTAACACTTGTGACGCGTCTAGAGGTTAAATGTGAAAATGGTTTCGGTAAAAAGTTTCCATGATACTTCACGCGGATTTATGAGTTGCGATTGATTTGTTGGTTAATCTAAACATAAACCACTTTGTAGAACGTTCAAGCTTTTTGCCGTTCATTGTAATGAAGACGCTTGATTCAAGAGTGAACGTCTGAGCTAAGCAAATTTCTAGCTTGTTGAAAAAAAAAGTCCAAGCGCTGCAATTTTTCAATTTTGCCGTGCTGGAGTCATTTTTCAGTGTTCGGGGTGTCCAGGGTTAAAATGGAGTCTAAAATCGCCGGTTTTAACCGCTGGTTAAAATCAGGTCAAATCACATTGAAAATTTGTGCATCGGATTCAGCATCTTCGACTAAGCAAAATTTGCTAACTTTAACTCTCAGGGGTAAACATGGACAAAAACATGTTTTTTTTAAATTATAATTTTCTAAAAGCAAAGTCTTGGATATTTGTAGTTTTTTCGATTTAAAACTTAAATCGAAAACCCATAAGCAGACTTTTTATTCACTTTTTATTCACAAACTTACATATGAAGTACAGTTAGACATGTTGATAACGATGATGAATAACAAATTTGAAGAAAGAGACACGTTTGGCACTACAGAGCATTTTTGTTGTCCAACGGACCGTTCACTGTAACGAGTAACGTTACGGGATTTCATAGACAAAATTGTGTTATTTTTAAATATTTTTCCTAGAAGCTAATTTACTACATACAAGCCATACGTCTTATATCATATAAGACATATAAGTTATATGTCAATTTCAAGGCATTACGCAGAACTCTAAAAATACTTTTTTGGCTTTTGCAATTTTTGCAATGAGGTGGTGCTTTGTGAGTCATTAATCAGTGTTTGGAAGACAGTCGAACAAGGGCTTTTAATCGTCCTAGTTAAGCACGAGCCTTCATACATCTTGATAAAGTATGGCGCCGAATACATAGTTAGTTTTTGCCAATTAAGCAAAAGAAGGTTTTCCGTCACAAATATGTCTAAAATCATGTTTCAGTTAACTCGCAGAGGGAAGTGTGTGCATATATATGCACACCACTTGTTTTTTCCTCGATTTAAGGCATAAGGAGTCCCCGCAGGGCAAAATGGATATTGCTGACCCCTCAAGTTTTCGATAAAATTCCATTGGCGGTATTTTTTTCATAGGTTGGATATTTCAAACAGCTCTCTAATGGGGCCGGGTGGCCAAAATCAATTTCGTATTAGTCAGATTGACGTAGTTTGACGAGCTCTAGAACTTGGTTTTACCAGTTTTTTCAGAATTATTGTGAATTTTCAAGTTTGTGCATACGTGCACGCAATTTCCCCCTTATTTTTAGTTTTTCAAATTTGAGGATTCTTCATTCTTCATAATACAATACACCAGCTGCGCCGTTATGTTTCCGGCCGTTATGTTTCCGCTCAGCCCCGTCCGTGCCATTATGTTTCCGTTTTTTCGAGAAATTTTTTCCAGTTAATCCGCCTACGCACTGCGCTGTTATGTTTCCGCCCGACATATTTTTGCGCAATTATCTTAACAACTATTTTTTTATTATGAATAAATTCGAATTAGAGTTAAATCCTTAAATTTGGCTCATAAATTCTATGAGTCATAGTGCATTAATGAGCTTTTTTGTAGCCACCGATAAATGATAAGAATTTTTTTTCTTTTTTTTTTGGCATTTTATCTCTAATTTCTCTGTTTGGCAGTTCATTCGCGCATTTTTGCGATTATAAATTTGAAACATTCTAGAACGGCCCCGTAGGAGCCGTTATGTTTCCGCGCATACAAATTTCCGACAAATCGCCTACGCATTGCGCCGTTATGTTCCCGACGGTGCCGTTATGTTTCCGGTTTTTCGAACAATTTGGTGGAAACATAACGGCGCAGGTGGTGTACTCTTACTTTTTGAATAATTTTGAAAAAAAAAATGGATAAGGCGATATTTAAGCGTTAATTTTGATCTCAGATCGTTTTTAAATGTAAACATTGTTCGGCCATTTATGTGTTCCAGTTCGGTAGAAAAAACATTTTTAGAGCGCCAATTTTCCATATGTTAAGTTAATGTTAACCAGACAACCGCAAACCTTGCCTGAAATCTAGAATAAAACGATAATTAGATTTCGCTGTCTTATTTGGAACACTGACCGAAAGGATTTGTGAAAGTTAACTCGGCCACGCGCAACTTGACCGTCAGCCAACACATAACATAAAATGATATAGTGATAAGGGAACATAACCGAATAACGTTTATTCTAAATTTTAAACGACTTAAAAATAAATTTACCTTATATACATACCTTATATACCGTATATACATTTTTGCGAAAATTTGTTTCAAAAAATTTAACACATTGAACGTGAGCGGGTTAAAGACAGATGAGACGTCTTAGTGAATACAATCAGATCTGAGTGGCTCAGTTTTTTATACTGTCAGTGTCTTCAGTCGTGTCCATTCCACATTTTACAGTTTCGTGTGAAATTCACCGAAATTGTATATTTTAAATTACTCATTTGAACTTGATAGTACTTATGAGCCGAACAACGCCTTCGGTGTCATCAAATTTGGGGCAGAAAATTGCAAAAAAAAAACTTGACCTTGTTCGACTTAGCAAATGTGAAATTATACCTTTTTGTATATATTAGTGGCGCGCTACTTCGAAAATATGTTCAACGAGCAAGTTGGTTTTGCCAAAAAAAGAAAGGTGTATCTCATCAATCCGATAATTTATTTTTGGTCCGAAATCAAAAAAAAAATCTAGCTCAGGCTTATGAAAATGGTTTTGAAATTAGACGG
>SCLG01000133.1:423771-439704 GCA_004367875.1 Oikopleura albicans
AAAATTTAACACATTGAACGTGAGCGGGTTAAAGACAGATGAGACGTCTTAGTGAATACAATCAGATCTGAGTGGCTCAGTTTTTTATACTGTCAGTGTCTTCAGTCGTGTCCATTCCACATTTTACAGTTTCGTGTGAAATTCACCGAAATTGTATATTTTAAATTACTCATTTGAACTTGATAGTACTTATGAGCCGAACAACGCCTTCGGTGTCATCAAATTTGGGGCAGAAAATTGCAAAAAAAAAACTTGACCTTGTTCGACTTAGCAAATGTGAAATTATACCTTTTTGTATATATTAGTGGCGCGCTACTTCGAAAATATGTTCAACGAGCAAGTTGGTTTTGCCAAAAAAAGAAAGGTGTATCTCATCAATCCGATAATTTATTTTTGGTCCGAAATCAAAAAAAAAAATCTAGCTCAGGCTTATGAAAATGGTTTTGAAATTAGACGGCCTTTTCGAACTTCGACCTGTACTTCATTCAGATATCGCGACTGTAGCCGAAATGTTTACTTTGTTTTTTTTTGCGTTGTCAACTTAGTAAGGTCGGTTAAGAGTGAAATCGATCAATATTTTACAAATACAAATCTTAGAATTGCGAATGAACTTACAAGAACTTTTCTGATTTTTTCTTGTCTTTTTTTCTGGACCCGGAATTAATCAAGCCAACAACAATAACGATAAGACATTTTATCAAAAAAAAAAAGTAAAATGAAATAACATCTTGCTACCAATTCAGAATATAACGCCCGGACCTATTGAATACGGAATTTTTTAACTGTTAAAAATGCACAATGATTTTTTCCATTTAGCATGTCACATTCTCACACACGCTGATTAGCCACAAGAAGTGAGTCACATCTCAGCGCGCTCTCTCGATTGGCCTGCCTCTTGGTCATCGTAGTAATGCTCGCTTGCTAATTGGGCAAACAATTATCCCGTATTCAAGAGGTCCGAATCCTAATAGGTGTCAATTTGACAAAATAAACTCTAAACGTGCCTTATATGTTTTGCAAAATGCACAAATTAAAAAGTCTTTGAAAGTTCGAACTAGTTCATAAGTATAAGTTTTAAAGGCAGCGCGGTTTTAAGAGCAAAAAATTGCTCGAGGAAATTCGCAAAAACCTTTTTCTGCGAGACACTTTTCCCCGATGAAGTTTTTCTGAATGCTTGTGTTGAACCCAGCACTTGCAATGCGGCGCATTTGGAATTAATTAGTTACCCAGCTAAACAATTTGATAATACTCGAGTTATTAAAACGTCATTTTTTTACTTGGAATAGAGTTTTGATCCTTTTTAAAAGCTGGTTTTGTCCTACTTTCGTTGATTACAAGCTTGACGAAATTTGTTTAGGCTTTACTCCAGTATGCTGCTGATTAAAGCTTCTGATCTTATTTGAAAATTTTCACATTGAAAGTATAGTTATCTTGTTTATGTTTAAATTTTTTTGAATGTGCGTTGCTAATTTAATAAATCGGCCAGAAAAGTTTTCTTTTAAATTGTGTAAGATAAAAACAAATGAAACAAAAGTTTCTTCAGACATTTACAAAAAATAAAACGTATAAAAACGTGTAAGACTCTATGTTAACTCTCAGGGGAAGGAGTTTTTGGGAACCCGTAGGGGGAAATGCGTGTTTGTATACACACACTTAAAAAATTCACAATTATTTTCAATAATTCAAAAAAACTGGTAATGCCAAGTTGTAAAGCTCGTCAAACTACGTCGATCTGACTATTCAGAAATTGATTTGCGTCACGAGTGCCCCCTAGAGAGCTGTTTGAAATCTCCAACCTACGCAAAAAACATACCGTCAATCGAATTTTCTCGAAAAGTTGAGGGGGGTCAGCAATATGCGTTTTGCCCTACAGGGCCTCCATATGCCTTAAATCGACGCAAAAACAAGTTGTGTGTCTATATACACGCACTTCCCCCTGGGAGTTAATATCAGTTTATTACCAAAATAAATTAAAATAGTACGATTTGGCAGTGTCGGGAGCCCAAGAGTTAAATTAAGTCTGAAGGGATCGGGTGAATACAGTATTCAAATTGAATTAGTCTAACCCGTAGTTGAAAAAACGTGCATTTTAACACTAATCACTGTTTACGATTGTATGACAGAGTTTTACGACACAAAAATCATTACCCATTTTTGTTATACTTTGGGTATAACGAGTTCAATTAAACAAGACTACATGATGTTGTTTGTGTGTTTATTCGTATATAAAAAATGTATAATCACATTCGAATCAGAATATTAGAATATTAGAATGAGGACTCGTTTTGGAAACGAGCCAGAAATGACGCGCAGTCATTAGGTGACGCGCGGGAGGCGATATTGTCTAGCGCGATATTATCGGTTTTATTCAAAACCAATCAAAGCACTACATTTTCTTCACATTTTTTTCGTGAAATTAAGTTATCGTTGAGACCCGTATGTGACATACGGTATGACAGTATTTTTTAGTTTTCGTCCCTATCCAACTATTTTAGACATTTTACAACGCTTCTTGCCAATATGCCCAAATTTCCCATTATGAGTTAACTATGACATTATATAGAAGCATTCAGGTGTCAATATATTGCTCAAATTTGTTTTACAGCAAGATCTAACCACTAAGTGACTACGTGGTTATTTCCCCCCAGTTTTTTCACAATACTCGTTTAGAATTCGATGTTGCAATTTGCGTTCCATGGAAGTGTGCCTCCCAATACGTAAAGCATACCATGAAAACCTTCAAGGACAAATATGGCATAAATTCAACGACGACCAAATGCGGTTTTGCCTATGACCCATTATCCGACTACCAACAAACCGAGTGTAAAGAGGTCGACAAAGATTACGACACTTCCGAAGACTGGCCAAGCTTGGATATTTCACAATCGTTTACGACATCAAGGTCAGGGAAACCGGATTTTTGCATAAAACGACAAAACTCGCCTAGGGTGTCCGCGGTTTGGGATTTGAAAAAAAAAAAATTCGAAACTTTCGAAAAGGATCTCCAGCTGAGAATTTCGGAACTTTTTTTTTACATAAAGAGGAAAATAATAAAAATCTATTTTAATGCTTAAATACTTGATTCAATTTTGTAACTTTGAAGTCTGTATGTAATGTATAATTCGAGAAATTATTTTTTTTTGTAAAAAATTCATTTTTTAGGGGACTTGGCTCGGAAAAGGTCTTGTTTCGAATTAATCCCATCCTTTTTTATTTTCTTTTTGCACCAACGGGATGTACTGTAGTCAAGCTTTATATAGAAAAAAAAACTGGGGAACTCCGAGGCCTAAATGTCGAGAAAATTGATTTTTTCTGAAAAAAACGTCGTTTTTGTCCATTTTGACCCCTAAGAGTTAAAGTTAGGAATTTGTCGTAATGAAATTTTTTGCTCAGTGGATGATTCTGAATCCGACGCGGAAACTTTTAAAGTGATTTGGAGACCCCCGATTTTAACCACGGACCCCCTAAACTTGCCTTCCAATTTTCCCTTACACTTATTTTTACAGCGACAAATTTACTGTGCCAATTATTTTTAATTGAAATGGAAAAACAGGTTCGGACAGCATTCGCTATAACGTGTTACGTTAACTAGCGAATTTGTATCTGAATCCGTATGGCCTGAATCAAACCTGGTTTGACTCTTCTAACTAAATTTTGATTGCTGTTTAATCTATGTCTGGAAAACTACCGGTACGTGTGATGTAAAGACTACGTAACATTATTTATCAAGTGAAAATAATGTTAAACTGATTCGATCCGTGTCATCGCTTGGAAATTTTACATCCTGATCGAGTCGTCAAAAATGAGATTATATCTGGTATGTTCAAACAGAAAATCAAAAATAGTCAAAATTCGCTGAAAATTTACCAGTGAGGTTACCTGGTACGTACCATGTTTTTCCTTTTGGAATAAAATTCATAAGTCAAAAATTACGTGTTTTACGGTATGTCATTTTTTGTAACTGACAAGGTCAATTTGTGACGTTGAGTCAGATCGGTGTAGGGAGGAGATCGTCAATGACAACTTGAAAAATAATGCACGGTGGAAAACAACTATTTTCTACGAGAACTAGAATTCGTGTTTTTCGTGTGAATTTGACGGTCACACAGTTGCAATTTTTTTTTGCCAAGTGTCAGCACGTCCGGAGACGTCATAAAATTTTCGGAAATTCAGTTTGAACATACCAATTATATCTGACGAATTTTCCATTTTTTGCAAAAAATAGTACCACAAACTACGACAGCATATTATCACATTCGTAAATCATTATTGGAAATTAAAATTTTGAATGTTTCCCCGGACATTTGAATTTAATTATTGAAGATTTTAGTATTGAAGATCTCAATATGATTTACACTAGGGGTCGGCATAAGTCAGAAAAAAGAGCTGTGATCGGCTGTCCTCTCAACCGCAAACATAAACATGAGCTGTGCTCGGCTGTGCTATCTCGAGATCGACTGGCCTCTTATAGTCTGAAATTTTAATGAGCTGTGCTCGCCTCGGCTGTAGAGTTCACGAACTGGGAAGACCAGCTAACTGTTGCCGAGCCCTGATCTACACATGATTACCTTTTTCCTAGATTTAAGGCCCAAAATTCCAAATTAATCAGAAAAAAAATCTTAAACTGACCCTGAATATGGTATGGGGTACTTTCGCGACCATGTGTGGTCGCCAAAGAAGTTGTATTTTGGGTAGTTTCGAGACCACATGGATTGGTCGCGAATTGTTGATCAAAATTTGGTTCGGGACGTTTTGGGTGAGGTTTCGCGATCATTTTTTAAGGTGGTAAAAAATGGTCGCGAAACCTTGTCTAAAACATCAAATGGTCACGAAACCAAATTTTTATCAACGATTCGCGACCAAATATGTGGTCGAGAAAGTACTCATAAACGGGTTTCTTTCGCGACCAAAAATGGTCCATTCAAAAGTACGAGTACACATGAACTCACCACGCTTTTTATTTTTTTCATTTGTNACGGTATATACATTTTTGCGAAAATTTGTTTCAAAAAATTTAACACATTGAACGTGAGCGGGTTAAAGACAGATGAGACGTCTTAGTGAATACAATCAGATCTGAGTGGCTCAGTTTTTTATACTGTCAGTGTCTTCAGTCGTGTCCATTCCACATTTTACAGTTTCGTGTGAAATTCACCGAAATTGTATATTTTAAATTACTCATTTGAACTTGATAGTACTTATGAGCCGAACAACGCCTTCGGTGTCATCAAATTTGGGGCAGAAAATTGCAAAAAAAAAACTTGACCTTGTTCGACTTAGCAAATGTGAAATTATACCTTTTTGTATATATTAGTGGCGCGCTACTTCGAAAATATGTTCAACGAGCAAGTTGGTTTTGCCAAAAAAAGAAAGGTGTATCTCATCAATCCGATAATTTATTTTTGGTCCGAAATCAAAAAAAAAATCTAGCTCAGGCTTATGAAAATGGTTTTGAAATTAGACGGCCTTTTCGAACTTCGACCTGTACTTCATTCAGATTTCGCGACTGTAGCCGAAATGTTTACTTTGTTTTTTTTGCGTTGTCAACTTAGTAAGGTCGGTTAAGAGTGAATTCGATCAATATTTTACAAATACAAATCTTAGAATTGCGAATGAACTTACAAGAACTTTTCTGATTTTTTTTTTTTTGTCTTTTTTTCTGGACCCGGAATTAATCAAGCCAACACCAATAACGATAAGACATTTTATCAAAAAACAAAAGTAAATGTAAGTAGGATTGGGTTTGTCCGCATTTTTTCCATTGAGCATGTCACATTCTCACACACGCTGATTAGCCACAAGCAGTGAGTCACATCTCAGCGCGCTCTCTCGATTGGCCTGCCTCTTGGTCATCGTAGTAATGCTCGCTTGTTAATTGGGCAAAAAATTATCCCGTATTCAAGAGGTCCGAGTCCTAATAGGTGTCAATTTCATAAACTCTAAACGTGCCTTATATGTTTTTCAAAATGCACTAATTAAAAAGTCTTTTAAAGTTCGAACTAGTTCACAAGTATAAGTTTTAAAGGCAGCGCGGTTTTAAGAGCAAAAAATTGCTCGAGGAAATTCCCAAAAACCTTTTCTGCGAGACACTTTTCCCCGATGAACTTTTTCTGAATGCTTGTGTTGAACCCAGCACTTGCAATGCGGCGCATTTGAAATTAATTAGTTACCCAGCTGAACAATTTGATAATTCTCCAGTTATTAAAACGTCCTTTTTTACTTGGAATAAAGTTTTGATCCTTTTTAAAAGCAGGTTTTTCCTACTTTCGTTGATTACAAGCTTGACGAAATTTGTTTAGGCTTTACTCCAGTATGCTGCTGATTAAAGCTTTTGATCTTATTTGAAATTTTTCACATTGAAAGTATAGTTATCTTGTTTAGGTTTAAATTTTTTTGAATGTGCGTTGCTAGTTTAATAAATCGGCCAGAAAAGTTTTTTTTTTAATTGTGTAAAATAAAAACAAATGGAACAAAAGTTTCTTCAGACATTTACAAGAAATAAAACGTATACAAACGTGTAAGACTCTCTGTTAACTCTCAGGGGAAGGAGTTTTTGGGAATCCGTAGGGGGAAAATGCGTGTTTGTATACACACACTTAAAAAATTCATAATAATTTTCAATAATTGAAAAAAACTGGTAATGCCCAGTTGTAGAGCTCGTCAAACGTCGATCTGACTATTAAGAAATTGATTTGCGCCACGAGGGCCCCCTAGAGAGCTGTTTGAAATCTCCAACCGTCAATCGAATTTTCTCCAAAAGTTGAGGGGGGTCAGCAATATGCGTTTTGCCCTACAGGGCCTCCATATGCCTTAAATCGACGAAAAAACAAGTTGTGTGTCTATAAACACGCACTTCCCCCTGGGAGTTAAGATCAGTTTATTACCAAAATAAATTAAAATAGTACAATATGGCAGTGTCGGGAGCCCAGGAGTTGAATTAAGTCTGAAGGGATCGGGTGAATACTAACCCGTAGTTGAAAAAACGTGCATTTTAACACTGATCTCTATTTACGATTGTATGACAGAGTTTTACGACACAAAAATCATTACCCATTTTCTTCACATTTTTTTTTCGTGAAATTAACTCTCAAGAGTCACAGCTGTTATCATAACCCGTAGGTGTCACATTGTGACGATCGTCACAAAACCCCGTTATGATTGTTTTTAAAGTAAAAAATTCTCCGCAAATAGTGTTTTATGGGGTATTCAAACATACTGAATCCAACTAGACCAATAAAAAATTAGCCAAATGTCTCCAGAGTCATCCCAGGAAGATTTTTGAAAAGAATTTGAGAAACAAAAAAATTTCCGATTTTTGTTCCAAAATTTTCTCCATGGAATGTGGTTTGACCCATCTATCGCCGATTTTTGATTTAAGCCCGTTTTCATGAGATATTAGGTAAATAGGCCCCTTTGTGACGATCGTCACAATGTGACCCCTGCGAGTTAAGTTATCGTTGAGACCCGTATGTCACATACGGTATGACAGTATTTTTCAGTTTCGTCCCTATCCAACTCTTTTAGACATTTTACAACGCTTCTTGCCAATTTGCCCAGATTTCCCATTATGAGTTAACTATGATATTATATAGAAGCATTCAGGTGTCAATATATTGATCAAATTTGTTTTACAACAAGATCTAACCACTAAATGACTACGTGGTTATTTCCCCCAGTTTTTTCACAATACTCGTTTAGAATTCGATGTTGCAATTTGCGTTCCATGGAAGTGTGCCTCCCAATACGTAAAGCATACCATGAAAACCTTCAAGGAAAAGTATGGCATAAATTCGACGACGACCAAATGCGGTTTTGCCTATGACCCATTATCCGACTACCAACAAACCGAGTGTAAAGAGGTCGACAAAGATTACGACACTTCCGAAGACTGGCCAAGCTTGGATATTTCACAATCGTTTACGACATCAAGGTCAGGGAAACCGGATTTTTACATAAAAAAGACAAAACTCGCGGTTACAGTTACTCGCCTTACAATTTTCCCTTACACTTTTTTTTCGTTTGGTTTTGTATGATACCTAGTGTGATATGAGTGACAGCTACAAATTTACTGTGTCAATTATTTTTAATTGAAATTGAAAAACAGGTTCGGACAGCATACGCTATAACGTGTTACGTTAACTAGCGAATTTGTATCTGAATCCGTATGGCCTGAATCAAACCTGGTTTGACTCTTCTAACTAAATTTTGATTGCTGTTTAATCTATGTCTGGAAAACTACGTGTGATGTAAGGACTACGTAACATTATTTATTAAGTGAAAATAATGTTAAACTGATTAGATCCGTGTCATCGCTTGGAAATTTTACATCCTGATCGAGTCGTCAAAAATGAGATTATATCTGACGAATTTTCCATTTTTTGCAAAAAATAGTACCACAAACTACGACAGCATATTATCACATTCGTAAAATCATTAGTGGAAATTAAAATTTTGAATGTTTCCCCGGGCATTTGAATTTAATTATTGAAGACTTTAGTATTGAAGATATTAATATGATTTACACTAGGGGTCGGCATAAGTCAGAACAAAAATGAGCTGTGCTCGGCTGTCCTCTCAACCGCAAACATAAACATGAGCTGTGCCCGGCTGTGCTATGTCGAGATCGACTGGCCTCTTGTAGTCTGAAATTTTAATGAGCTGTGCTCGCCTCGGCTGTACAGTTCACGAACTGCCGAGGGCAGTTCAGTCGAACTGAGAAGACCAGCTAACTGTTGCCGAGCCCTGATCTACACACGATTACCTTTTTCCTAGATTTAAGGCCCAAAATTCCAAATTAATCTAAGAAAAAAAATCTTAAACTGACCCTGAATATGGTATGGGGTACTTTCGCGAGCATTTGTGGTCGCCAAGGAAGTTGTATTTTGGGTAGTTTCGAGACCACATGGATCGGTCGCGAATTGTTGATCAAAATTTGGTTCGGGACGTTTTGGGTGAGGTTTCGCGATTACTATTTTTAGGTGAAAAAAATGGTCGCGAAACCTTGTCTAAAACATCAAATGGTCACGAAACCAAATTTTTATCAACGATTCGCGACCAAATATGTGGTCGAGAAAGTACTCATAAACGGGTTTCTTTCGCGACCAAAAATGGTCCCTTCAAAAGTACACTTCGCGCTAAATATGAACGTTCTCTGTATGTAAAAGTTCGACAGATTCAAATATCTTTCATAGTTTCAGAGTTCTCAGTTTTTTCTCAGTAAATTTTAGACGCCAAAAGTCAAAAGACCGTTGATCGAACGGAAAAGCTCTTTTTGTTTACCTTATTTGTACAAAACCCTAATACAAATGTAAGTTAATGCGCTGTGGTCAAGATAGCTGACTTAGAAAGCTTAACGCTCTTCCTGTGGGTTAAAATTCAAACTTCCAAAAGTGGAACTTATTAAGAAAGACTTGTGCTGTCGTACTGATTACACGTCATTTAGAACGTTGGTTTCACAAAAAACGGCTTTGAAAACTTGTTGTTTTTTCTTGAAGAAAAGTTTGTTGCTCGGTCGACAACCGTGTAAAATTACGAGACATATTATAAAAAAGACACTTAATATTTTAAAAGACCAAACAAAAATCAATAACAAATAAAATAAATGATCAGAACCAAAAAAAAAAGAGAAAGCTTATTCGTATAGCTAAACGAGAAAAATATTATTGGTGGCGAACTCGTAAAATTTTTAAGGATGGCAGGGTCGACTTGTTCAAAAAAGTGCTAAAAAGAAACCCTTTAAGAGGAGACAGGACCTTTTAAAAAGGGACAGGACCCTAATAGAGGAGTTAAACCCCCTGCGCCGTTATGTTTCCGCTCAGCCCGTCGGTGCCATTATGATTCCGCTTTTTCGAGAATTTTTTCCAGTTTATACACCAACGCACTGCGCTATTATGTTTCCGCCCGACATATTTTTGGCCTTAATTTTGTTCATAAAAAATTATTAATTTTTCTTTTCATTTCTGGTTCTAGTGATTAAATTTATTCTTTTTTCGGCATTTTATCTTTTACTTCTCTGTTTTGCAGTTCATTCGCGTATTTTTGCGCTTGGAAATTCGAAGCAATCTAGAACGGCCCCGTAGGAGCCGTTACGTTCCGGCCTTTGCATTGCGCCGTTATGTTCCCGACGGTACCTTTATGTTTCCTGCTTTTGTAACAATTTGGTTGAAACATAGCGGCGCAGGGGGTGTTTTCTGACCTTCAGCCAGACCATGAACTTAGCACGTTCGTTTTTTTAAACGCTTATACTTAATTAATGGCTTGGTGAATTCATTTGCGTTTTTTGCAAACCATTCCTATAAGTTATATGCCCTATAATATAGCCTATAACAATGAACTATTTTTTATAGGGAACATTTTGGAAAACATTTTTTTCGCAATTGAACTCATTCGGGATACCTTTTAGGTTTACTTGAGGTGAAATTTACGTACACAATCGGATAAAATATAAAATTGATGTTTATTTGTAAACAAATTGACCCTACCACTCTTATGTTTAAAATATGAAAATTGTCTCACATTGAGGGCTAGTTCTCATAGGGAGTTAAGCGCCTACGACATCTGCTGTATTTTTACAAATATCTAAAGCGGGTACTTACTGTATGTCAATATTTATGTTGATATTTGAACATGCAAATGACGTATTACACAAACTTAACTAATACTGTTCAGCTTACATAAGTAAAAATGGAACTGGGTATTACGGCGAAGTTAAGCTTAGGGCCTAAGCGGCGAACATTTTGGGACGATTAACCAGACCACGATCATGTCTTTTTAACTCCTGCGCTCCGGACAGTGCCACACGGATCGAAATTGACAGAACGTATCTCCAGTCGAGCTTGCGTGATCGATTTATATAACTAACACGACTATTTTTTGTTAAGATTGATTTCCGATTCACCCGGAATTGACATCTAGTAACAGGTTATGAAAATTTTAAACCTCTTTTTATACGCAAAATTGATCGTGTCTAATATTTTCAATAAATACACCACCTAACCATTTGACTTAACACATTTTTTTCCGCAAAAAGGTGTTAATTCAAATGCAAATTGTTAAGTCAAATGCAAACTGTTAAGCCACATGGTTAGTGCGTAGGTTAAAACCCTGGAAAACTTGAAACAAAAAAAGTGTTTACTCAAATGCAAATAGGCTTTTTCTCTATACACTCCCTGTGCACTTATCTTGCACATTCGTTGACCCAAAAATTGGCAAGATAAGTGCAAATGGCAAGATAAACGCACATGGTGTAGGCGGATTAGCTGGAAATCATGGATTTTCAAGATTTGGCAAGATAAATGCATGATCTGGAATATTTCGGAGCTCTAGAATGTTTCGGATTTCAGTGTAATTGTATAACGTTAAAAAATTCTAAAAAAATAAATCTCATGTAGTACATGACATGTACATGAAAAATGCGTGGATTAAATGGCGAAAAGAAAAAAAAAGTTTTCCTATCATATGTCCATTGAACTAAAAAAAGAGAAATTGAGAATTTATTGTGTGATAACTACACCATTTTATATTTCCTCAAGCTATTTATGGGCTATTAGTAGGGGGAATTCCTAAATTTTTTCGCCGAAAATAAATTTATTCATATGTTGCTGAAGAACATTTAACAAGGGGTATTCGACCACGGCGCATCTGATGGTGACCATTAGTAGGGCCAAAAACCGACCGGTTGGGAGAAAATTACCATTAACCACTAGAATTTCATGTTTTTTTGCTCTGGTACCCGAGCTCAACGCTCCTCAAGCGAGATTTTGCAATGGTTAATAGACCTCGCATAAGCGGTCTTTTTGATATATAAACCTAAGACCGGCTTAGACCGGCTCGACCNGAATTCCCCCTAGCTATTAGTAATTTTTGGCAAGATAAATGCACAGTGCGTAGGCGCATGTGATGGAAAATATTTTTGGAAAAAATTGGCAAGATAATTGCACCATCAGGCTTTTGGCAAGATAAGTGCTGGCAAGATAAGTGCACAGGGAGTGTATTTAAATTCCAAATTGACGAATAAAATGAGCAAATGCTATACAAAAAAGATACAAAAGAAGAAATTAATATAATGAACGAAAAAATCAAAAAAAAATCGTTATACACCACCTAACCATGTGACTCAACACATTTTTTTTTCCGAAAAAAAGTGTTAATTCATGTGCAAATTGTTAAGTCAAATGCAAACTGTTAAGCCACATGGGTAGTGCGTAGGCCGAAATGCTGGAAAAAAAAGACAACAAAAAGGACGAAAAAAGTGTTAATTCAACTGAAAACTGTTATTAACAGACTTAAAGTCAAATGCAAACTGTTAAGCCAAATGGTGTTAAGTCAGATGGTTAGGTGGTGTATATAAAACCCAGTTCTATCAGTTGAGTTTCATGAAAATCGGCCGAGCGTTTCTAATGTTCCGTGTCGGCATATTTTAAGATGATACAAAGACCAATTTTCCCTTTTTATTTCAAACTAGGGTGTCACTTTTTTCTCCCCTCTTTATAAATGCGTCCCTACGTAAAAAAATTCATGAAACTCAACCGGTTCAAACTAAAAGAGGGAAAATTGGTCTTTATATCATCTTAAAATATTCCGACACGGAATACTAGAACCGCTCGGCCGATTTTCATGAAACTAACCCTGTACATTTTAGTTTTATAAACTTACTTTATAAACTAAGATTTTGGTTTTCTAAACTAACTTGAATAATTAGACACGGCCTGACCTTAAAGTTTTGAGCAGGAGTGCCATATGGCCCATATGATATGGGCATATCGGCAACAGCCGGCTGGTTTTCCCAGTTCAAGTGAACCGCCCTCGGCAGTTCGTGAACTGGGCAGCCGAGGCGAGCACATCTCATCAAAATTTTGGATTCCGACAGCGTAACCGAGCGCAGGTCATTAAAATTGAGGATCTCGAATTTTTTTACCAGACCGACAGCACAGTGGAGCGCAGCTCATGTTTGAGTTGAAGAACACGGCCGAGCACGGCTCAATTTTTCCCCAGCCAGAGAAGACAGCACAGCACAGTTCATTTTGTTGTCTGACTTCTGCCGAGCCCTGGTCCGGAGCGCACCATCTGATTTAAGATATTGGCGCAGGAGTTAACGGCGCCTTTTATTAAGACCTTTTGTTATAAATGGAAATTTTGAATATCATACCTGAATATTTTTTAGAGTTACTGTAACTAGTTTTTTTGGAGAAAATGTTACTTCGAGAAAACTGTATACTGTAGTTCAAAATATTGGCAGAATCTACTAGGCTTTTTACAAATTTTATTCGAAAAAATCGAATGAAGGCGATAAGCTCAAACGGACGCCTAGGAGTTAAGAAATCGCCTGACTTTTTTTTATTTTGGCCAAACAAGCAACTATATGTTTGAAATTATGAAGTGTCGCAAGTTCTGGGTGACGTAACGGGTTCTTAAGTTAACACCGCTCGTTGACACTCTGTTATAAAACCTTCAAAATCAGATGGCCTTTAATTTAGATTATATAAATATTCAGGCCGGAAAGCTGGAACTTTTATAAATTCACGACGCATGCATAAAACATTATTATAAATACGCACCTTATGAATCATAAATTATGATACTGGAAACTCATTCTGATAAGGGGAACGCTTTTTTTTGGTACGCAAGTCTTTTGGTACTAAATGATTATTTTGGTACCGATGCTCATTTTGATGTTTAAACTTCAGTTGGTAGTTATGTTTTTTGTAAAAATGCTTAAATTAGTACTAATACTTCAATTGGTACATTAATAGGTGATTCAATAGGTACTTTCTCAATACAAATTAAAGCATAAGTACCAATTAAAGCATGAGTACCACTTGAAGGGACTATAACGGGTATGCAAATGATAAATAACACAATCGGAAATGTGAAAATATATTTATTGGCTTTTATAAAGTCTGTGCTCCAGCGGGCGGACTGAGACACGACTGATCCCGATTCTTGAATCTACGATCAGATGTGCTCATCCATGCATAAAGAACAAAAGGTGTAAAGAGCTCGGTGGAGCAACATGATAAATGTGTACGGAAGTAAACACATGGAATTTTGTAACAATAATTTCAAAGACTAAGATATGTCACAATATTAACGATAAGAAATANTCATGTCTTTTCACGCTTTTATTTCGGATACAGACCTTGGAACGCTATGCATAAGCTATACCGCTGAAACGACTAATCCACAATTTTAAAAAATCTCTATTTATCTCAGTTGTTAAGTGTTTTTGTCGTTTTTTTTATTTTATTTTTTATGGTAAAATATGATATCTTTGATATCAAAAATATTGGAAATCATCGAATTTTATTTTGAAATTCGAACAAAATCTAGAAAATAAGGCCTAAATTCACGTAAGTTAACAGTTTTGTCAATTTGTGACAAAAGGCCTAAATTCACGTAAGTTAACAGTTTTTCAAAAGTTTTCCAGCACTTCCGCCTACGCCCTACCCACGTAAGTTAACAAAATTCACGTAAGTTAACAAAATGCACGTAAGTTAACANCCAGCGGGCGGACTGAGACACGACTGATCCCGATTCTTGAATCTACGATCAGATGTGCTCATCCATGCATAAAGAACAAAAGGTGTAAAGAGCTCGGTGGAGCAACATGATAAATGTGTACGGAAGTAAACACATGGAATTTTGTAACAATAATTTCAAAGACTAAGATATGTCACAATATTAACGATAAGAAATAATCCATCATAAAGTATAGATCATAGTCCCGGAAATAAGAAAGAAATTACACGCTTGATAATCACACACGAAATGTCCATACACACTAAAAGCATAACCACCAAAACATAATTACCACCAAAAAGCATTAGTACAAAAAGAACCATTGGTATCAATTGAAGCCTAAGTAAGGCCTTGACGAGTTAACATCGCCGTTCGCGAACGTTCGTGCAGGTTAAACAAATAAATGACTGAAATTAATGACCAGAATATAAACAGTGTAGTAATAGAAATGAAATATTCAAATGATGCGTCGCCTCAAGATGAAAAACGCTCATATTTGGTATCAAATATCAAGCAATTGCTTTTGCAATTGGCCCAACGTGAAAACATCCCTCAGCGCTGGTTGGGGCCAATAAAAACCGCCAAAACAAACAAAAAATATAAGAAACATATTAAAGGGTGGTATGCTCGATTTGTTCAAAAACATGCATGAAAAAAAACGTTATTGTGGACAAGGCATACATACATGTATATTCCATCAATTTGAAAATGCCATGTACCCATTTGTCCAATTTTCGAGAATCATTTTCCATCTTCGTGGACAAACTTAGTTTTTTTGCACTTGAACTTATTCACAAAACCTTAAAGATAATTTGAAAATAACTATATGCATTCAATGCGGTGTTATAAAACAATGATGTTGAGTTGTAAACAAATCGACCCTACCACCCTTAATGCGTCTTTTAAATAATAAGTTTACTATTACTCCAATGTTTATAAGTCATTTATTTTTTAACCTATACGAACGGCGATTTCAACTCGTCAAGGCTTTATCACAAGGTTGAACCAAAAGAAGTGCCTCGTCTGATAAGGCCTTTATATATTTTTAACTATTGTTTGCCACGCCAGCAAATTTTGTTCATTGAAAATTTTTTCTCGTTGAACTTTTCCATATTTCAACATACTGATACGCTGTTTTAACTATCTTTGAAAGTGGCTTACGAAAACTAAACCACAAGTTTGTCATCCAGTATCTTTAAACACATCTGGCATTTGCCTAAAAGCAAACTTTGAAACTAAAACAACTAAAAACCACACATTTGGTTGTTTTTTTCTTTGATCGAATCAAAGCTTCGAACATTTTTTACTAAAAGTCAGTTGAAAATGTCCAAAACATCTTAGACTGCTTTATAGGATTATGCAATATGTAAACCGATAACTAACTCGTGTTTAATGTATTTTGTAAGAAAAAAAAAT
>SCLG01000134.1:0-59714 GCA_004367875.1 Oikopleura albicans
AAGCACGTGTCCCTTAAATTGGTAACCCCAGGTCTTTTGTCTGATGATCGTATATTTCTGAGCCAATCAAATCAGTTTATTTGGACAGGAATTGGATGGTAGTTTTTTGGATAAAAACGCAAATAACCGATCCAAATTATATATTTTTGGTATCGTCATTCTCGATTTATGTATGGCCCATATGATATGGGCTAAAAAACCCATTCCCATTAATTGTCAAAGAGGACCTTCGTCTGATGCAAGCTCACATATTACAAGCAATTGTCGCATTATATTGACTATCAAACATAAAACCTGGGTGTGCTATTTAAAGGAAGCTTTGGTAAAACTCCCACAACCCAAACAACTCACATACAAATTTTAAATTTGTCAAATTACTTTGACTGTGTAGTTAGAGTTTGCTGAAACCGTCCCGTAATGAGCACTTTGTTTTTCTTCAGTCAAAAAAGCGTTCCATATTTGGCACTTTTTGTAATTTCACAGAAAAAGCGTCCCGTATATAACACTTTTCGTCCCTTATTTGGACCATTTTTTATTTTGACAAAAAAAGCGTTCCTTTAAAAGCACAACCGTCCCTTATCACGCCCTCCCCCTGTAATCAAAACTAGAAAGATGATTGATCAGGACTTTTATGTTCCGCCCAATTTCCAAGTATCTTCTTCTTTGATGCCTATACGAACCATTATACAGAGGTTTCTAGCAAATCTTTTTATCAACCAAAATCATGGTAAAGTAAGCCAGATTGTTTTTTTTCAAAAGTGTCGGTTGACATAGTTCTCGAATATTTTTTCAAAAAAATGCATAACTGAATTAATAATATGTCCAAAGAGGGGTCATGGAATGTTCTAAATTGTTTTTATAAAAAAAATACTGGAAAGGCGATTAGCCTGTAATAATAAAGTCTCAATAATTGAGGGCCAAATTGTATTTTGTATTTCGCTTTCGGCCCTAGGAGCCAAATTAGTATTGAGAAATACAATTTGGCCCCCAACTCATTTTTTTCTGTTTACAAAAAAAAAAGAATCGGTACTTTTTGACTTCAAGCGCAAAAACAATTTGGCCCTGGCAAACAAAAAAAATCTTTGTTTCTTCCTTANTGAACTCTTGACCAATATGACCTGTGAGACTGACTGTGCTGAATAGCACAATCAGTTTTTTTTCGAGAACTTAAAATAGGCCTTTTTGCCTTTAAAACTGTGCCTACAAAACTCTCCATTGTGAACCTTAAAATGCTCTCTAGCTCCAAACGCGTATTTTAGCTCAATTATTACACGCCATCTAACCATTTATGTTAACACTTTTTGGGCTTTAAAGTTTTTTGGTTTTCAGCTACGTCACACCAGTTGTGTTAACAAAACCCAAGTTAACAGTTTTCGACGAACTATATAGTATTAAAATAAATGGTCAGGTGGTGTATTTCAAGTCCATTAATTATGGCCTAAAATGTACAACTCAAATTTTTCCGATTTTTCATAGGAGGTTGTTGCTCATTATAAGACGAACCCCTACTAATAATAAAATAAAAAAAAATGTTAAAAAATTGCTACATTTTCATTGGACAATCCAGAAAAGTTTTTCAAAACATAAACGTATATTTCTCTGTGACTTTCAAGTTTCTCCCAAATGGAGTTACGCCTTTCTAACCAAATGTCTTAGTACCGAACAATCATGAAACTATTTCTTGCAATCGAATATTAAGGACGGTCCCGTCCCTCAAAGGCTGAATTATTTCTAGCAAGTTATCTTCAATCTGTATCCGCAATAAAAAAATCGTTAATATTATATTTCTGGTTTTAATTTTGTTCTGTCGAGAGTTAATCTACAGGGGTGACTGACTTGATCTTACAATTATGCATATTGTTCCAAGGTCTGTATTCAAATAAAAGCATAAAAATATGATTTTATAGCATTTTTTTTTTAAACGACATAAACTTTCTACAACCTTGTCGGAAGTTTGATGTAAATTTCACAGAAAGTCGCATTTTTTAATTTTTCCTTTTCCCAATACAAATTACCAAGTTAGGTGAATTTTGTTAAGTTACGTCAATTTTGCTAAGTTACGTGGCGTTAAGTTACGTAGACAGGCGGTGTATGCAAAGTGTGTGGCGCTTTAACTGACCGTAATTAACTATGCGCATTTTCAAAACTCCCAGGGGGAAGTGCTTGTATATAGACACAAACTTGTTTTGTCGATTTAAGGTATATGGAG
Source organism: Oikopleura albicans (assembly GCA_004367875.1). NCBI lineage: Eukaryota > Metazoa > Chordata > Appendicularia > Copelata > Oikopleuridae > Oikopleura > Oikopleura albicans. The sequence goes on from SCLG01000134.1 coordinate 2,210, forward strand.
GCCCCGTTGGGCAAAACGGGTATTGCTAACCCCCCCTCAATTTTTCGAAAAAATTACAGTGAATGTATTTTTGCGTAAGTTGAAGATTTCAAAGAGCTCTCTAGGGGGCCCTGGTGGCCCAAATCAATTTCTGAATAATCACATCAACGCTCTACAAACTTGAGTTTACCAGTTTTTTTGAATTATTGCGAATTATTGTGAATTTTTTAAGTGCGTGTTTATGTACACACATTCCCCCCCCCCCTACGGGTACCCAGAAACTCCTTCACCTGAGAGTTAAAATAAATATTTTAGCGGACCGTTAACAGAGGGGACTATTATTACAATGAATGATCGAGTTTATGACGAATCAAATGGTTATTTCAATCCGAACTCTGGAACTTTTACAGCCCCCATCGACGGCATTTACTCGTTCCGATTATCGATCACAACATGGAATGCAACTAAGCGTCACCGCTATCGGCTAAATGTTAGAGTTGGTAGCACAACCGTGCATCATATCTTTAGTGACGCAGGGACTGTAGATACTGCGTACGACACTGGATTTTGGTCAACCGACTTGGAACTAACTCGAGGAGATGTCGTCTCGTTTTACATTGGCCAAGCAAATGGTCAAAGATATAGGTGGGTTTTGTTCAAGGTTGCGCCAATTTCTCTTTTAATTTTTTGACCGTCAACCCCCAAGCACGATTATTTACCTACCTAAGCACGGAACTGGACGTTTGTCCGGCCCCGCATATACTCATCTCTAATCGTACGTTAAATCTCACCATAAGCAAATCCATGGTCCTGAACCGAATGAGTATACTCTCGAAAGCTCCCCGACCACCCTTGGACACTTTTTGGTCGATTTAACCATAAAAACAAAAATTCACAAACGGTTAACCGGGCGACGTACGGGGTTCATTTTTTGCAAGCTAGTCTTACTTTGATTTCTTCACAGTTTAGGAAAAAAATGAAAGAGGAAAAATGCGCGTTAAAACTTTTAAAATAACCTCTTTTTGAAGATAACCTCTTTTTGAGATTTCCTAGGTTAAATCAATAGCTAATTACTTTTTATTGCGTAAATAAAAATTTTAATTTGATTTGCTCTCCAACTTTGTAATCGATTATTCTATGTTGGTTTTCAATGTTTAGTTATTTAAAAAAACCGAACATCTCGAAAATTGCGTTCTTCACCCGGGGCCGGACAAACCTCCGGCGGTCGTGCTTGGGGATAAACATTGACTATTTTATTACCCAAAAGTTAGATTAATATGTATTTTACCTCAAACCATTGAAATATTTTTAACTCTTGGAGCGCATGCGATTTTTTCCGCAAACATTGTCGATTTTTTATGTGTTTTGTCACGGGTTTATTTGAAAATACAGTACAAAGATACAAAATGGTGCAAATTTAAACAAAAACCAAAATAGCGCTAATTCCATAGATACCTGGATGCCAGGAAAACTTCTCCGAGGAAAATAACAAAAATCTGATGAATTAAATATTGAACGCATTTATTTCATAATTCAGTTTGTGCAAAGTTAGCTCTGAAAAATACATTTCTAGAAATGCGACAGACACAGAGTCACCAACTGAAAATCAATTATTTGATACAAGTCTAGAACGAGCCCGACCGTCGGTTTATGTGACCAAAAAAAATTCAGCATTTGGTTTTCCGCCTACACTTGAGCAACTTTAGTTTTCCGCCTACACTTGAGGGTTTATGTGACCAATTTCCAGGTCGAGAAATGGTCACATAAACCCTCAGGGAGTGTATTACACCCCCTGCGCTGTTATCTTGTCACCCGTTATCTTGCAGATTTACCCGTTGGCTTCGTTATCTTGCAGATTTTTTTAGGCAAATTTTCCAGGAAACCCTATCTTTATGTGTTAAGCCCTGCGCTGTTATCTTGCAGATGTCCCCGTTCGCTCTGTTATCTTGCAGATTTTTTTCATGCGATAGTTGCAAGATAACAGCGCAGAGAAGTATACCTTGTTTATTGTATTGTTCTAAGATAAATCAGAACCACTGGTGGGCATACTCGACAACGTGTATATATCAAAACTATGTTGACATAAAATTTTTATCCAATATACAAGGCGACACAACTGTAATTCAAAAGAAGCAAAATCAACTACAGTCCTTACTCATTCATCGGACGCTCATTTATCGGAAGATTGCTCATTTATCGGATGCATTTTCGGCCGAAATGGGACCATTCTAATAGAAAAATGGTCCTCTTTGTGACGATGCTCCTTTTTCCGACGCTATTTTAGAGAACCGAAAACGTCCGATAAATGAGTAAGAACTATATCTTCAATTTGAAAAGGAGTATTAACTACGGTTAACTTTTGATGAAAGTTTGGCCAATTCAAAATTGACTCGAAAACTCAGGTAAAACTCAATTGGTCGTTGTATTTCTTGTGGTCGAAAACGGTGAAAAAAAAGTTGAAAATTCAAAAGTGGAAGTCTTCAAAAGTAGAAATTCCTAAATGGAGATTCCATTAGCAGCGATTTTTTTGTTGTAAAATTTCCACGAAGGTCGGTTTGTACGCATTTGCACTCCGAAAGTTCCCGTTGTCGATAAACAAAATGTATGTGTTGCTGTTTTTGGAAAATGTTGAAATTCAGCCCTGTTCAGTTTTTACCGTTATCAATTTACTGTATTCGCTCAAGTTAAGCTGTTTTCTCTGAAACATAATATACAGTGTTCCCCCTCTTGAGTGTCGCCATTTTAACTGCCGACCCCTTCTTTAGTGTCGCGTTTAAATAAACGGTTATGAAAACAAAAAAATAGTTTTTTTTTAATTAAAAAATGGCCCTTAGAGGCACACCTCCGCCTTAAAAGCGGACCCTTCATTTTATTCGAAAAGTTGGACAGGTTCGGAAAATTCGTTACTGTGTAAATTTTTGACACAAATTATGATTAACTTTGCCTGGACTACTGCTTCCCGGTATAAAATCCGGTTTTCACGTGCTGTTTTGGCAAATTACTGTTGTTGTTTTTGCTTCCAGTCATTATTAATTTTAAAATTTAGTTGTCGAAGTTCGTCTAGGCTGTCCAAAAAAAAAAAAAATCGAAAGTAGCCGTCAGAAAAATTGTATTTTTATAAAAAATGAATTTTGACATACTCAGAAAGGTCTGATATGTAAAAAAATCATAATTTCATAATTTCATCCCTTTTTTACGACTATCGGATTTACCGAATTATCCTATAATCAGTCAAAACCGGTAATTTTGAGTGTTTTTTGAAGAAAAACCGGAAATTACAGGACATTTGTTGGTCATTCTGAATAATTAGTTTCAGATTGGGATTATTTTGATAGTTTCAGTTAATACCGGCTCTAATATTCGGTTTAGACAGCCTAAGTCCATCCCGACAATTCATCGGAAAGGGAGCGGCCGAATAGCATTGCTCGTAAATATTACTTAACTCTCCCGAGTTTCCGAATTGTCCAGCAACCAGCGAAAATGTGATAAAGTAGAAAAAGCTTGTAACACATCAAACACGCAAATGGTTCAAAAAATGGAAGTTTTTTAGAAAGTATTCTAACTTTGGTCTTTCCGATTTCACCACTTCCTCGAATAAATTGTGATTCAATTTATTAACAAACTCCAGTCAAATAAATGAAGGGTTCGAAGAAAAATTCTGAAATTTATTAGTTTTTTTTATGAAATAATTACGTATCCAATATTTCTTAGTGAATTACAAAAATAATATATTTTTAATTGAATTACGAATGAATATTACGACTATATTTTTATATAGTGGTTCTAGCTTTTGTAAAGCTTCTTCTTATGGAATTACAGAAGTTTTGGTATTATTGTGGTATTACAAGTGTTGATTCTTGTTTTAAAAAAACTTGATTTGATGTTCGCTGGATTTATATGGCGGCCTCAAGTTGATATAATCAAGAACATTTAATTTTAAACTTAAAACTTTTAAGAGACAGGTCATTTTTTACATATAAAGCAATGTTTTAAGAATGTTGCGTAAAGCTACGATGTAAACTATGATGTTATCGAGTTTTAAGGTCACAAAATTTTAAACTTGAAATACTTATCACTGATAAGTTATCAGTTTCCCGTTTCCCCAAAAAACTCCGTAGTCAACCGCAACGTGCTATCAGCGGTAAATGCTGTCTTCATCTGATTAGAGTTCAGGAATAAAATTATATCGCCATCTATCGTTTATTTACCAGATACAAATCGCCTAATATGGCTTAGACTGTCCACGGTTAAAATTAAGGGTCTTAAAATCACAATAAAACCTAACGCAAAAGATTCAGAATCTTCTACTGACCAAACAAATTTATTACGACATATTCCTAACTTTAACTCTGAAGGGTCAAGAGTGACAAAAACAAACTTTTTTGTGAAAATTATAATTTTTCCAGAAACCTAGCAAGTAAGTTTTTTTTCTATAGGAAGGTTGAATGAAGTGTTTCCGTTTAGTAGAAAGAATAAATGTGAAAAAATATTAAAATTGTTCAGAAACAGAAAAACTGAACACCCTATTGGGCATACTCGACAACGTGTTTATATCAAAACTATGTTGACATCAAATTTTTATCCAGTATAGGATGTGTAAAAAAAACCCGGTACACGCATGTCATAATGTTCTAATATGGACAAACATAACAAGGCTAATAATGTTAACATTTTATCCGGTAATAAATAAAGCAAGGGTAGATTTAGTTTACACTTCTGTCAAGTCATGGACGATCAACACTCAAATCAGGATAATATTAAATAGACAAACTTCGTACAACCAACCAGATGTGGCCAGCTACCTTGACCTTCAAAAAATCATTCATATAGAACCGTGGTTAATCGAGTGAGTTATCCATAAACTCATAACCTATGAGTCATAGGTTAAATGTAAAAGCCCATTATGTAGCATTCTCGTTTCCGGTTAACCGGACATTTCTTAAAATAATAGATGCGAAAACGGAATTTGCCGTACTCGAATTTATGTTAGTGACACTTTGCCGATAATAAAAGGCACAATAGTATTAAACCACGTAACCGGATCTCCATTTCCGGTTAGCTGTTAATAGATCTTGACCAAAAATAATCGTTATTGGTCAACGAAGCCGATACTAAAACCCGATCGGGGATGGGTCGCACCGATTTCGAACTGTGACCGAAATAAACCAGAATAGTATCAATTTGGCACTGTCCGGAGCGCATTAGGTAACAATTTGATGATATGAAATTATATTTTGTATAATAAAAAATTATCTAATTTATATATAATTACTTTGAATCATAGTCTGTGATTCAAGGACAACATATTTTGGATTACAGTCCTCGTCCCCGAAACGGGTGGGTGTTCAAAAATTATGCCCAAAAAAACCGACAAGGTAAACGTCCATGACCGATTTTACTAGCATTAGCAAATAAAAAAAAATGTGTTAGACTATACTTTAAGTGATATCAAAAGTAATTTTAAACAATAAAAAGCAAAAATATGTAACTATGAAGATTTTTAACATTGAAAATCACTGATAGCCCCGAAATGGGTGGTTCCCGAAACGGGTGGTTGTCCCCAAAACGGGTGTTTTTTTTTTGTCAAAGAAAACCACCCGTTTCGGGGACGAGGACTGTAACCGTTCGGAAACCGTTTTTATTCATAGAAAAATTAATAACTGGTAAGGTGGTGTAGATATTATACACAGGGTGCGCTGTTATCTTTCGCGCCGTTATCTTTCACCCGTCCCCGCTCGTGCCGTTATCTTTCACTTTTTTCCGATTTTTTTTGTGAAAGATAACGGCGCACCCTGTGTAATTGAAGGATTGCTTGAAAGTAGCGTACGAACTTAGCGTAAATAACTAAAGTAGAGTTTACTAAAGTAAGAGCGTCTAATGTCAGGAGGAGGATGTGGTAAGGTAACTACTATGCATATTTATGTGGTGTAACCCTTAGGGCATAAATCGGGCCATCTAGTGCTTCCAAGTTCGGTGGGGCTTTTCATTTTTATCATCGACCACCTTATTTGTGAAACGTGTCCGTACTCAGAGGTCCAAAAATTAGCAGTCTATAACTAGAGATTAATTCGACCGCCACATGATGAAGACCATATGGCTTTTAGCCACCCAAGCATTGGCGACAGGTTTTGAATATTTTAAGTTTAAGGATGTCTAAGAGGCAAAACTTTTTGTAATTTCTTCGTGAAATTATTGACAAATAACTTTGGAAAAATTTAATACAGTTTAAAAGATCGCATTGAAAAAGGAAATTTATCTTGACGCAATATGGTCGGAATGAAAAAATATTTGCTATCTTATTCTAAAAATAATATTCATTCCATTAAACATCAACAGTCCTGCCCGATTTTTAGTTTTCAAGTTATAAGTTATGGTAGGTTCACGAAAAAGAGTCCTGAGCGACTTGATTTCTTTTAGTAATGATGGAATATAGTCGATAATTTTTGTATAGAAAAATTTACGACCTATCTGAGCTAACCGGTCTGAGTTTAACCGGTTTTCCGAAGTTAATGTTGTTTACTCATATTTTCAGGAAATTTTATGTGATTTATTTTTAAATTGTGTGATGGTTTTTAATAAAAATGATAATTTATGTTTTCTGAACCCCAAGTCGTTAAGATCAAAAACGATTTTTAGAAAGTATCCTTGTACTAAACCACTTATCAGAACTAATTTCAAAAAAAAAATGGTCCAAAAAAAGTACTTAGGCTTTGTAATGTATTGCCTCGAATGAAAACGATTATCAAAATAAAAAAAAATATCTAGAATTATTTTTTTTTTGATTTTTTAAACCAAAAAATAGGAAAAGGTGGAGTACATGTTTGTCAGAATAGAAACCAGTTTATTTTAAAATAAACCGGCCCAATAAACTGTACAACCAAAATTGTTTTCTTATGAAACCAAACATTATTTGAACCTAAAATGACACTTTTTGGCACTTTTGGTCTTAGACTTATGTTATTCTAGTACCGGCGCCATGTGCGAATCCCATCAATGTGGAAGCAACGAAAACGCTCTTCAAAAGGATGAAATTAATAACATATTGGCGTTTATCATTCTGGTTAAAATTGAGTAAGGAACCCTCTAGTGACGACGATTGGGGCAAAGTGGTGGAGGTTACGAGCGATACAATTTTCCTAACTGATGCTCGAACACATATTCATGTTCCTCAACCTCTTCAAATTCCTGCTATTTCTACCGGCTATGATAATGTTTATCACCACGTAGGTTTTGAATGGCGCGTTGTGTTGAATGAGAATTGGCAAATCAAAGCATATCATCCTAATGAGAACCCACTGGAATGGCAAAAAATAGATGTTACAAGTGAAGTAGGGTGTCCGTTGATAACAATTTAATAGTTTTTATTACACCGCCTACCTACGTAAGTTAACACCACGTAAGTTAACAAAACCCACGTAAGTTAACAAAATTCACGTAAGTTAACAGTCTGCTCGCGACAACTTTTCCGCCTACGCCCTACCCACGTAAGTTAACAAAAATCACGTAAGTTAACAAAATTCACGTAAATTAACACTTTTTTTTCAAATGTATTGTTAATTTACGTACACACGTGGTACACCAGGCTGTACTTTGGAAGGTGTTGTTAGTATTTTTGAGACCGAAAATGAAAATAAAACGATTTTTGGTGAAATTTGATTTTGAGGCAAAAAGGTTATAAAATCATGTCTTTTACACTTTTATTTTGGATACAGACCTTGGAACGCAAAAACTATACCCCTGAGACGACTGATCCAGAATTTTTAAAATCTCTAATTTTCTCAATTGTTAACTGTTTTTTTTTTGACATTTTCCTTATTTTTATGGTAAAATATGATTTACTTAGTATAAAACATATTGGAAATTATCAAATTTTATTTTGAAATTTGAACAAAATCTAGAAAAAAAGTCCTAAATTCACGTAAGTTAACAGTTTTGTCAACTTTGGACAAAAAACCCTAAATTCACGTAAGTTAACAGTTTCTCAAAAGTTTTCCAGCATTTCCGCCTACGCCCTACCCACGTAAGTTAACAAAATGCACGTAGATTAACAAAATGCACTTAAGTTAACACCTTTTTTTCCAAGAGTTATGTTAACTTACGTAGGTAGGTGGTTTAGTAGATATGATTGAAATGGGGAAATTGTGAAAAAAACTGACAAAGCCAAGTTGTAGAACTCGTTAAACAACATCAATTCGACCAAATAGATATTTTTTCCGACCATGAGGGCCCCCTAAAGAGCTTTTTGTCATTTCCAACCTACGCAAAACTGAGTAAGTTCCAACAGGGTAGGTTGGAGCGGCACCAACTGAATCGGAAAATTTTCTTAAATGTCGATAGGGTAAAATGTCCAAAGCGGAATATGTCTACAAAACAGGTGTAAAGTAGATCAACGGTAAAGGTAATAACGTGTAAAGGTTATAAAGTGTAAAGTGGATGAAGGGTAAAATGTCTAAAAATGTTAAACAAAAATCATGTATGGAGCTATGTGTCAATTTTAGCTATTTTTATTCATCGAATTTTTTATGGTGGATACCGTGTAAAAGTAATAAAGTGCAAAGGTGATAAAGTGTAAAGGTGATAAAGGGTAAAGGTGATAAAGGGTAAAATGTTTAAAAATTTTGGACATTTTCCCCTTTAGACATTTTAGAAGTTATTCCCATTCAGTCGGTGCCGCCCCCTGCACCTGCAATAACCTACAGACCGTTAATGATTTTTTCTGATTGACACCCTAACGTGCAGTACATCCAAGTATGCATTGGAGGACGATGGTGAAATTTTCGATCAACGATGTTGTCGTCTACGAAAAATATCAGGATAAGATGGACGCTTCGATTCAGAATCTGTACTTGGCTAATCCATATCCCAATGCAGGTGCACAATTTTGCAACGTCGAGTGGGAAAATGTCAAAGGTAGGATATGTTTAGTCTACAACGGAAACAACTCCGTTTAGGCTAATACAGAAAAGGGTGAAATTTTGTAAAATAAATTAATACACAGGGTGCATCGTTATGTTTCACAAAAAAATTCCAAAAATCGTGACACATAATGGCCCGAGCGGAAACATAACGGCCTAGGGCTATACATATAAAGAGTTGTATTACGGAAAAATATTTTTTCAAATAGTGAAACATAACGACGCGCCCCTCTCATGATAAGGGGCCCCTACGTTAAGGGCCAACGCTTTCTCATAAGCCACTTTTGAACAAAAATTATTTTCTCATAATGAGGGCCAACATTTTTGGCCCATAAATGGGCATTCATCTCTCATAATAGGGGCCATTATTCCTGAAAATATTTTTTTACTCATAATAAGGGCCAAAATGCGGCGTGAAGGGTGGCCCTTATAATGAGAGATTTGAGTTTTTGTCTGATAGTCGTGCAAAGTCTGAACAAATTGTCTCATAAGATTGCCGGATATTCTTAATATACTAAATACATATCACTTACCGCCATATCGGAATACAAAAATATAAAAAGTAAAAAATACATTAAAAATTGAGTGAATTACTAACCAGACTATCTGAAAAAAAATCCACTTTCTATAATAAAGGCCATCATTTGTCATAATAAGGGCCACCCCATAACAAGGGCCACTTTTTTAGGCGATAAAAGTTTATCATGAGGGCAGTCTACTTATTTTTCTACCAAATAAATTGAGAGTTATGTAACTTATGTCTAATATTTTTAATAACGTTTTAAAAATCGAATTTTCTAAAAAAAATGACCCAATGTCTTTACCAGGTAACTTCTCAGAGGACAATAAGTACCATTTTTAGAATTCAGACCCACTTTTTAACAAAAAGTTATCAACACGAAAATCTAAATATGCAGTTTGATTATTTTTCTATAAGCCTGGTGTTAAAGGCCGATAAATCAGTAGCAAAGTTAAATTAATCTAAAAAAACCCATTGTTATTCAATGTCATTCCACTCACAGTGCTGGTGCTAAACCATACCGGATCCCGGTTTCCACAAAACCAATCCGGTATGGTTTTCCAGGAGCACTGTACCACATACAATTTTAGGATCACCACAATGCGAACGCGACCGAGAAACCGCTTTAGCATGGATTGAAGCCGGAAATTTAAATGTATTCGTTCCCCAGTGTGAAGATAACGAGGCATACTCATCAGAACAGTGCAATGAGCGTGGATTATGTTGGTGTTCAGAACCGGACGGATTTCATAGACCAGGCACTTTGAGCGTAGGACCTGCTAATTGCGAAGGTATGCCTCCAACATCATGTGTACAGTAGGGTTCTAAATAAAATGTTTTATAATTCTTACAGAACAAATTAACCCATTAACCTCTGAGCACATATTTAAATCAGTTCCCTGAACACATCGGACGGAGGTTTCTCCGTCCCATCTATAGTTGTGTTCTTACCTACGTAATTTTTAACCCTGAGCAATTTGATGGTCCTGAATCGAATGAGCATACTCTCGAAAGCTTTCCGACCACCCTTGGACACTTTTTGGTCGATTTGACCACAAAACCACAAATCCACAAATGGTTAACCGGATGACGTACGAGGTTAATTTTTCACAGGCTAGTGGGCCGTTAACTACTTATAATTTTTGGAAAAATGTGACAGAAAAAAAGGTGTGCCTGAAAACTATTAATTGCAAATAACCTCTCTTTTGAGGTTTCCTAGCTACAATAAATGACTAATTACACAGGGTGCGCCGTAATCTTTATTTTTTTTATTTTTGTCTGTTTTCCGACTTTGTAATCGATTAATCTATGTTAGTTTTCACTGCCGTTACATTTCATAGAATGAAACACCATAAAAATTTTTTGTGCCCGGACGGAGAAACTATAGTATGTCATACTTTAGTATGTGTTTGAAGGTTAACCCGGTTACTTTTGAAATCTAGTTTGGAACAAGGAAAAAGACAAATTATTTAAATTGATTCAGTCATTCTACTAAGCAGTTCACATGAATTCCCGGCGTCGTATTTTACGAATAGAGCAATATTCGATTATTTTTGGAATTTAGATATATGCCGTAAGTCCCCGGTTTCCCTGATAAACCACAATACTAGACTAGAGCCGCGTAAGGCTCATTTAAATGTTTCATGAAGAATTTTTTTGCCGTGAAACGTTTTTTTCCATGAGGCATGTTTGAATTTTCTCCGAAAGACATTTCTTGCAGTTTCCCCAAAAAACGATTTCTGTAATTTTCCCCGAAAAACTTTTTCTACGAAAGTAAGCACTCGAGCCGCCAACTCAGGGGACGGGTGGCACTTAGGGGATGAAGTTTAGAACCCCTTTTGTTAGAAATATATGAATGAGTGGTGTGAAAATCTTGGAACGGATGATGATGTGGTTGTTGGGACTGACCACCCAGACTGCAATGACCGAAAATTTGCGCGGTTCAACGGGGGCGAATGGAGCTGTTTTGAAAAACTTCTTGAAGAAAATGAAACTACCATGTCTTGCACAGATGATTCTGGAAATTTGGTACTTTGCGAAGCACCAGATCAGGCCTCGAAATTATAATTTTCAAAAGTCTAATAAAAAAAATAAGGTGTGCCAACCTCGAAAAATCTACTGGCACGGCTATTTTGCTTAAAATCAGAAGTGGTCTGTACCGTGTGAGTTTTGATGAAAATCGGCTGCGCGGTTCTAGAATGGACCAATTTTCTTTTTCATTTTATATTGGTCGATTCTAGAAACATGGAGCTAATTTTGATAAAACTCACACGGTAGTTGCATTATTTTGCATTTGCAAAGCTCAACGGATGAAGTAATAAAAAAATTAGAGAAAATTCTTAAATTTTTCTAGAGCTCGCGAGTCTTTTAATAATACTCATTTATTTCCAATTTCTACAAATTCAAAAGAAATCTAAAATTTTTGTAAATGATATAATTTTCGAACTACTTAGGGCAGACCCTAACGGAGATCGTTGTGTACGACACTATGAGCTCGAGGCTCTATCTCGCGTTGGTTGTTCCGATGAAATACCGATACCAACAGCGCCACCACCGCCACGTAAGTTACAATATTTTGAAATTTAACGGTATCAAATTGGCCGCTACTGATAGTTTCAGTATATTTTTGTAAAGCAACAGGAGACTAAATACGGGAACACGGGTGTTGAAATTTTTTCAGCAACGTGTCTCCAGAAAAAAATGGATACGTGGTGTCAAAATTTGGGCACAGATGATGACGTTGAGGTCATAAGTGATCACCATCATTGTAATAATGCAAAATTTGCGCGATTTGACCAAATCGGTCAAAAATGGCGATGTTATGAAGACGTCATGCCCCCAAAGTTGGATTCCAAGTTGAACACCACGTCTTTAGCCTGTGTTGACGCTTTTGGTGAAATGGTTGATTGTTATGCCCCAGACCACGGTTAGAAATTACTTTTACGATAAGTAAATTAATGTTTGAAGGGTTGATGAAAAATGACCCTTATTAACAATACTGACCCTTCTTCATTGACCACAATGATAACTTGCTGTGGTGCTGACGAATGTTTCATATCGTCATGCGCATATGTGGTTGCGCATATGTGGTAGCGCATATGTGGTAGCTACCACATGTTTTTCAAAAATCATAGCACGCCCTATAATCTAACGCGACAGTACGAAATAAGGGTCAAAATGGTACTTGATCGAAAGTGCTTGATCTATTGAACACGATAGTGAACATTAAACTTAGCAAATGTACCCACTGCGCCCTTATCGTACGATGAAACATCGATTTTGAGTTTTTTTTTTTGTTAGTTGAGTTAAAGCCAGATTTAAAGCTCAACGAGTTCTCTTAGTAGTTAGATTTAAGTGAAAAATGGGTGAAACATAACGGCGTAGGGGGTCTCACGTGTAATAATGTACGTTTACTAATACGCAAAATTCACAATAGGTTCTACTGGGTGAGGTAATATAGATGCTAATCCGTTTTTTGGTGAGTTATATTCGCTCAGCGTACTCGCGAACCAAAAACGGCTTAGCATCTATATTACCTCACCCTGTATAACCGTTTTACGCTTTTATTTAGCTTTAACCATTCTCTTGATATTTATATCGAAAAGCAAATGTTGTAGCTCACTACCACATATGCGCACCACAGTTAAGCAACTCTAGTGTTATTTCACGTAAATATGATTTACCCACAAACTCTATATCATATATAGACTATATACCTAAGTGAGAAAAAAAAGCGGTAGTGGCCTCAAAAATCGGGAAATTTTATGTGTCAATTATCTCGGTACTCGTTGAACTTGACACAAACTGGATTCAACAACTATAAATTATAGTCACCGCTTTTTTTTAGGAAATATTGTTTTATGAGTAACACCAGAGTGCAGTGTGCGAAATATCGACCATCCATAAATAAGTCATTAACCATCGTTAATACCTTTTTTTGATTTTTATCCGTAAATACAGTATTGGGACGGTATTGCAGTCGAGATTCGGAGCTGAAGGCGTTTATTGCCTCCGAATCCGGATGTAGCACTCCTTTAAGTTGGGACATGGGAGAAGAGTGCACATGGAGTTCATGGGACAACCGAGACGATCCGACTGGTGAGGGAGATAATGAAGAACTTAATTATCGTGCTGACTACGGTTCATTGTGCAAATTTGCCAGAGCTGTCGAAGCTCGCGTCGTTGAAACCGGTGCGACCCGCACACATCAAAACGTACGCATATTCGCGAATGGATTCAGCTGTTTAAATGCCGAAAATACCGATCAATGTTTAGATTACGAAACACGCATTTGCTGTCATGAGAAGTTCGGTAAGTCCTTAAAAGATATACATGAACCTCCGACCATAAAGTCTGTAGATGAAATAGGTTTTTTACAGATTAAATCAGAGTTACAAAAAAAATAGAGCGGGGTACTTTTGCGGCTATTTGTGGTCGCGAAAAAACCCCGTTTATGAGTACCTTTGCGACCAAATGAGACCCAAATGTGGTGGCGAATTGTTGTTCAAAATATGGTTTCGCGACCATTTGGTGCTTTTGGTGAGGTTTCGCGACCACTGTTTTTAGGTGGAAAAATGGTCGTAAAACCTTGTTAAAACAGCATTTTGCGACCATTTGGTCGCGAAACCATATTTTGAAGAACAATTCGCGACAATACCGGTATGTGTGGTCACGAAGAAACTCATAAACGGGTTTTTTGTCGACCCAGAAAATGACTGAAGAACCTTCAGTATCAATTGTCATGCTCCTTATCGGAGACGCCAAAAAACATCTATCAATTGTGTTTTAGACACTCACACTTATACAAACCTTACTTGGGGTTCGTGTTTGAGCGGCCAATGGAGTGCCTGGGATGACCGAGACGATCCTAGTGGTACCCAAGATAATGAATTACTGATTAACCGTGATGACTACTTTTCTTTATGTGAAAATCCCCAAGCTGTCGAGGCCCGCGTCGAAGAAACCGGTGCGACCAAAACACATCAAGATGTAATTATAGACGCAGGCGGATTCATGTGTATAAATGATCATGTCACAGGGAATTGTTTGGATTATGAAGCACGTGTTTGCTGTCCAGGTAATTTCTAGCAAAAAAGTTTTAACCCGCCCACGTTTTTCCGTAGGTTGTGCATAATTTTCTGTCGTGCAGAACAAAATCAATGAAGCTAGCGTTAAAGTTTGAAAATTTCAGTAACGGGTCAACTTACACTCGATGACGGGCGAACAGTAAAGTACGAACGAAATGAAAATTCCGTAGAATTTGCGGTAGCCAAGGCTTGGTGCGACGGACTAGGCGGCTTTTTCCCAATTCCCACATCACAACGTGAAAATGACCTATTTGCCGCAATTGGTACAACATGGATCGGAGTTTCAACTGATAATTTGGGTGACCTTAAATACACAAACTGGCGAACTGGCGGTAGTTTTGATGAGCCAAGTGGCGACGGACCCGGCTGTCAACTTATTGTCGGTATGAGGTGGGATATCATTTGGGGTAATGGAAAATGGAACGATGGTATGGGTGAACATCCTACTACTTGTCTAGTTTATGGTAAGTTTAAAATGATCATAATGAATGAATACAAATTTAAACTTCACAATTTAGAGTACGAGAGTGTTTATGACGAAAGGCAAAATAAATTTTACTATAGCTGATATATAGTCAGGGGTCTGTAGAATCTACAGTGTAGATGTATTATGGCCCATAAGATTGGGCCGTAACTTATGGCCCATAAGTTATGGGCAATAACTTATGGCACATGAAATATATAAAAATTGAACCTCGGCAAGCGCAAAAATATAAAAAATAAGTGAACATCTAGCCAAATCTTTTGAAATCTGGGAAAAAAACTTATGGCCCATAAGTTATGGGGTACATTTGGAAAAACGGTCTAAAAACTGCATATCTAGGGGTATTTAGAAGTTTTCGTAAAAATCGCACATATACAGAGTGAGGTAATATAGATGCTTAACGGTTTTTTGGTGACTTATATTCGCTCATCGCACTCGCGAACCAAAATACTGGCACCGACTGAATGGGAATAACTTCTAAAAAGTCTAAAGCGGAATCCGTCTAAAATGTTTATCCACTTTACCCTTTATCACCTTTACACTTAATTACCTTTACACGTTATCCACCATAAAAAATTCGATGAAAAAAATAGCTAAAATTGAAACTTACCTATACATGATTTTTTCCAAATATTTTACACATTTTACCCTTAATCCACTTTACACCTTTTTTGTTGACATATTCCGCTTTAGACATTTTACCCTTTCGACATTTAAGAAAATTTTCCGATTAACTCGGTGCCACAAATACTATTTTTGTAGTAAACTAACTCCCAACTGGCGTTCTTTACTTTTACCGACACAATGGTATAATAGAATATTTCAGAGGGGCCTCAAGTGGAAAACAAGTGGGTTCCAATTTATAGCCAGACTTGGCAAGATTATTTTCCCACCGAAAATTGTAAATATGGCGATTGTGAATTTTATGAGGATGACGAAAACTTCATCAACTTTGATCAAATTAAAAATCTTGCCGAATATCACTTCAAAATGGTTATGGAAGAAAGGGGCACTGGTAAAATATCAACCTTAGAATGGAAACAAATTGGAAATCCACTGGCTATTTCCAACAGCGAACTCCGCACTTCTGATATGATTTGGAGTGATGGAGAAGTAACAGATCTGCCCTTCAAAGGCTTAAGTAGGCTGTTCAAAAATGATCCCCGAAAAGTAGGCATACGTTCAATATTTTATTATACACGCCTTGAGGGTTTATGTGCCCGGGGTTTATGTGCCCAATAAGCCCCGATGGATGGTTTATGTGCCCAGTTTTTGAGGAAAAGTTTTCCAGGAATCCCGCCCACGCATGAGGGTTTATGTGCCAACTGAGTCATTTCAACCTTACCTGAGTCATTTCAATCATGGGCTAATTACATAAATCTCTTTTTTTATATCAACCCACAAGTGATAAATCAAGTTTCTCGTTTTTTGCCATTTGAATTAAGTTTCGGAATTTCACGCTTTACAAAAACATGTTATATGTACAGTTTATGCACCGAATTTTGATACACATCTAGAACGAGGCCGACCGACGGTTTATGTGCCCAAAAAATTTTCAGCAAAGTTTTCCGCCTACGCTTGCGGGTTTATGTGCCCAATTTCGGTTTATGTGCCCGCTTTTCAGGTCGCGAAATGGGCACATAAACCCTCAAAGAGTGTAAACCCCCTTTTCCCAAAAACAACTTTTCATTTTCGGCTTACGACCTGCGCAGTTATCGGGCACCCTACGCAGTTATCGGGCAGGTTTTTTTTTCGCGAAACCTGCCCGATAACTGCCCAGGGTGTTATTTTGTTATCATTTCATTTATATACATATAAATATATACATATAAATATATATTACATTTTCTAGATATGTTCACAGCTTTCTGTCGCTTGTCAACACTCGGTCGCTTTTCAAACCCTTCAAGCGATATAATAAACCGGTATTTAAGTAATGTACAGGTAAAATCTCTAATATCTAGAAATTCTACCATTATGGTACTTTCTCAAAATGTATAAATTGCAAAACTCAAAAAGCTAATAAAAAAATCAAATCCCGGAAATGTCTGTAGCGAGTTCTAGAATTTTTTGAAGATAATACTCCTATTACCCCTCGTTTTAAATGATTATCCGCTGAAAAAACATTTTGTAGTGAATATTTATGTGAAACGAGAATATCATTGATTTACTATTAATTATTTATTTACTATTCAATTATTAAAGTCGGTATTACAATCCGGAACACTTGAAAAAAGTTTCATATCCAGGACGCTTTTTATGGAGTGGAATACTTGTTTTAGTACTTTAGTACTTTCGCGACCACACATTTTGCTGTTCAAAATATGGTTTCGCGATCTTATGGTCACGAAATGTTCTGGGTGAAGTTTCGCGACGAATGTTTTTAGGTGGACAAAAATGGTCGCAAAACCTTGTTAGCAACCATTTGGTCGCGAAGCCATATTTTGAACAACAATTCGCGACAAAATGTGTGGTCGCGAAATTACTCATAAACGGGTTTACCCGTCACCATTTTTATTACCAAAAATCATTTCAAGACTTTTGCTGGGACAGAAGGCCTCTGCGTGAAAATCAAAAAGCTTCCCGGTATTGGGATAGTCGGTGAGTTCAGTTTGAGCAGCCTCAATTTTAGTTTGAGTAACGGAGCCGAAACCCTTCTTGACGGTGACACACATAGCAATTGGTGGTGGTTCAGTATTGGATATAATAAACCGTTTAAAGGCGGACAACCGGCTCTCAGAAACAACGATCGAAGCATAGAATTAATTGCGCGAAAAACACAACTTTTCATTGAAAACTCACAGATCGGACGAGGTAGTATGCGTAAACCATCAATGTTTAACCTTCAAACACATCGGTTAGCATTTTTTTCCAAACGAGCATATAAAACGCATTTTTCGGGTGTTTTCATCCATTACATGTAGCGGCGCTGAAAACCAATATAGAATAATCGAATACAAAGTCGGAGCAAAAATAAAAATTAATAATTTATTCCCGTAATGAATATTAATTACTCATTTATTGGAGCTAGGAAACCTTAAAAAAGAGGTTACTTGCAATTTATAGTTTTCATGCACATTTTTTTTCCGTTATATTTTCCCAAAAACTATTGAGTACTCAACGCCCCACTAGCCTGTAAAAAATAATCCCGTACGTCACCGGGTTAATCGTTTCTTAATTTGTGTTTTTGTGGTCAAATCGACTAAAAAGTGTCGAAGGAGGGTCGAAGAGCTTCCTTGAATTTGTTCATTCGATTCAAGACCATCGATTTAATTATAGTGAAACATGACGTAGGTGAGAACACTACGAATGATCGGTTGGACAAAATTCCAACCGATGTGTTCACGGAATTGTTGTTAATCTGCGTTCAACGGTTAAAGAGGGAAGGCGTGTTACGGGACATAATAAAGGATAATATGCGCTAAATAATCGACAAATGTACTTAATAAAAGACACTCCATAAATAGTAAACCGTCCCTTATTAAGCCGCCTTAGTTTCATTTTACTTTGTTGTTTAGGAAAATCAAAATGTGAAATCAAAAGAAAGGCAGCTCTGGCCGAGGAAGCAGCAGGAAATCTGGATCCAATCAGAGGAATTTTTATCCCGAAATGTGACCCAAATGGGGACTACTCGGCCGAACAATGCAATACGTACACTGGATACTGTTGGTGTTATAGTCCAGTAGGAATAATGAGACCAAACTCGGTTCAAGAACCAGGCAGTCCAAAAATATATTGTGCCACACGTGAGTTGAAAATTACAAACGTCAAAAAATTGCACACGGTTTTATACCTTTTTTGACCATTTAATTGGTTTCTAAAAAACCTACGTAACATTTTACCTGGAGCAACACTTTTTTGGTCAAGACCTGGTGTATTGTTTAGTTTTGATTTAGAACGTTTTATTGCACCGTTGCGATCGTTCTTATGTTAACAAACCAACTCAAGTATTTTAATATCATATGGCGTTCTGTTAATTTTTTTTATGATATGATCTCAAGTTCCGTTTTTTCAGATCACTGATAACAAGAAGAAAAAACGACTGCCCTATTTTCTAAAAAATAAAAAAGTAACCAAACATCTCTAATGGTAGATATGAAAGAAGTAAGCAAATCGAAAATTTTTCGAAAAAAACTGGTAAAGTCAAGTTGTAGAGCTCGTCAAACTGCGTCGATATGACTATTCAAAAATTGATTTGGACCACCAGGGCCCCCTAGAGAGGTTCAAAAAAAGTTCGATCTTTTGCGTGGGTTGAAGACTTCAAACAGCTCTCTGGGGGCATTGGTGGTCGAAATCAAATGTTGAATATTCAGATCGATGCAGTTTGATCGACGCAGCTCTACAATTTGGCTTTACCAGTTTTTTTTCGAAAAATTTTCGATTTGCCCACTTCTTTCATATCTACCAATATCTACCAATTTTATGATACTTTATGACTTTGTAAGACTTTTTATGACATTTTACGACGTTTTATTACATTTTATGAACTTTACGACATTTTATGAAATTTTAGGACATTTTATGAAATTTTATGACATTTTATGACTTTTTTATGGCAATGATGATATTTTATGAAATTGTTTTACAGTGTTGACATTTTATGACATTCAGCCAAAATCTGGCATGGTGAAACAGATGTTGCTTCGTATCGTTTCATTGGAGGATACCGAACATGGCATGGGGATATGGGTGCTTTATTTGACGATGAATACGGTGACCGCAGTATGTACCACTCACAAACATGCACCGAAGAACGTGGAATTGTCATGACCTTCAAAGAAAAAGTCATTTTTGGTGACCTTCACATTTATACTCGTTCGGAATGTGACACCAGCTGCTATCGATACCGTGATGTTTGTCTTTATGCTGACGATGTCAAAGTTGGATGTACCCCGAGTGACCTTGAACCTCAAATAGAAGGCAAAACCCTCAAATTTAAATACTTCAAGTCTGATAGACAAGCGGAAATCGTCGCAACGGAATTCAAACTCATGTGGGAAAATATGGAAGATGATTCTTGTGCCATGGTGGAAGAATTATTTTTTCTTTATTACGGTTAGTTTAAATTAGTCTGCTTATTATAAAATTTGTTACAGGAAACAAATGTCCTTGGAAAAATCTCATTTTAAGCAGGTTATGGCTAGAGTGAGGTATAGTTATTTTTGACGGGAAATCCGATAATTCCATCAAAACGTTTCGTCCTTTGTGACCGGAAGTAGAGTAAAATTACGATACATTTTTTATATATTTTTTTAGAATTTGATGAAGATTTTTGGAGTCCGATTTACAGCCAAACTGGACCAGCTCGATTTGCTACCGATAATTGTAAATTCGGCGATTGCAACTCTTTTGTAGATGAAGAAAACTTCATAAACTTTGACCAACTAAAAACTCTCGGTGAATATAATTTTAAAATGGTGATGGAGGAAAAAGGCACCGGTGATGTTTCAACATTAGAATGGAGACAAGCTGGAAATCCACTGGCTTTCCTACACGCTTCAATGAGCCCTTCTGATATCATTTGGAGTCAGAGGTCGGAGTTTTCTGGAGAAGGCGCAAAATTGAGATTCGAGGGGTTAAGTAGGCTGTCCAAATAGATGTCAAAGCTAATCACCAGAAAAAACTTTTTAGTAAATAAAGTGTTCATAAGGGGAGTGGGGTATTTTTTCAAATAATTTGGGGTTGTCAAAAAATTTACAGCTTAGTTTTTCCCACCACATTGGTCGCCAATTCCTATCTAAAACACCTTTTAGTAATAATACTTGGCGACCAAACGGTCGGTAACTCGTGTTTTAGACATAATTTGTACTAATGGGTGTTGTATCCGTAATAAAGACCAAAAAAATAATCGCGTAATTTGTTACTTCGAAACTCAGATTTTCGAAAAAAGTTCGAAAAAAATTAATTTGCAAAACTAACTCAATTGCAAATTAATTGCGTAATTTGCAAGTGTAAATTACTGTCGTAATTTGCACTATTAAATTATCACCCATAATTTCATGATCAATTTATGGTGGCCAAAGCTAGTCAGGAAATGCCAGTCTTTTGGTAATCAAAACAAATTCTCAATATGGAAATAACCCAGTGAATTCAGTATGGACAGCCTTGCCTTTAGTTTAACCAGCAACAAGCGAACCCTTCTTGAATCCACCACCATCGGTCGTCTAGGGTGGTTTAGTATTGGATATAATAAAAATTATCAAGGCGGACAACCGGTTCTGGTAAACTACGACAATAGCCTGAGGTTAATTGCGCAAAAAACGCAACTTTTTGTGAAGAAGTCACAGATACAAAGTATGTTAAATTAAACTAGATCTTCATAACCAGTATTTTATACACTGCTAAAGGGGTTATAAGGCCACTTTAGCCTTCCAAAAACGGCCTCATAAACCCTCAGGTGGCCTGATAAACCGCTAAGGCGTAGGCGGAATAGCTGGAAAATGTGCAAAACAAGGTGGCCTGATAAGCGCACGATCGGGAAATTGCGCAATAGCAATTTGTTATTATCTATGGATATCCGATGAGACCGGCCTGATAAGCGCATAAGAGGGGAATTTCGCAACATTAATTTGTTATTACTTTATGAGAGACCGGCCGGGAAACCAACAAGTAGGAAATTTTTATATTGTTTTATATTAATCATTGTTTAATCTAACTGTTACATTACATTCTAAATTGGTTTTAAGATGAGATCTTTGAGAAAAAAAAATTACCAATTTTCGTATTTTTATTCAAGTCGGTTAAAAGGGTATAAACTAACAGCTCAAGTGGCCTGATAAAACCTTAGGTGGCCTGATAAAGCGTCAGTACGTGGGCGGGACAGCCAAAAAAGTTTTGCCAAATCACGGCTTTTTGATCGGTGTGGGACATTTAATTTTAAAAGAAAGTTTATCGTAACTTTCTGATATTCCTAAAGAATAGGTCTCGTAGAAAAATATTCATATACTATTCTTTGTTTGCGCCCAAATTGATTCTCAATAAGAAGCCGTATTATATTGTCAGGAAAACCTTTTTCAAAGATTTTGGAAAATTAAACAGATTTGTGATGAAAAATGGGCTTTATTTATACACCACCTGAGGGGTTATTTTCCCATTGGTTATCTTACCAAGATTGTGTTATCTTACCACTTTTTTGACCAAAGCATATCGTGATTTCCAATTATTAAACTAAACGCCGTGACGGCTTATTTTACGAAAGGTGGGTTATCTAACCGCTTTTTAAGCGATTATGAAGGACGTAGTCGTAGATAAGACAATTATCTGCAAGACAACTAGACACATAGACATATATATATTTTTTTCATTTGTCGAATAAGGAAATTGTTCGCAATTTCTTTTAACACTATAGACATAGGAAGCTTGCAGATAATCATTAATATGTGAACTTCAGAACCAGTCATTGAAGAATGTTCCGACACAACTTGCCCGGTTTGCTCAACGTGTAAAGTGACACCTGTCGACACGATTCTCGAATTCCAACGCAGCACTAAAGATCATAGTTCGTCGGAATCACCATTGACCTTGACCTTTTTGCTCGGCTCCCAGACGGTTCTTCAAGAAACTTATTTGAATATCTTGAACAGTCCTGACCACAAGCTCCGCAAGATAAGCTTGGGCGAGACCGGTGCCTGGGATAGTGTCCGAATTGAGCTTGGTGGAACTGATGGGGCCGCTCTCGATGTTTTCAGGTTTATTGTTGGCGAATTCAGTCTGGATATCGTGGCTGCTCGAGGATGCAGGCATGGGTTAAAATAGTTAAATTTTCTTATTCATAACATATGCTGTTATTTTGTCTCAAGGCTAGAAACTCAAGAATGGAGGGATCCAAAATGCGAAACACTGTGAAAATTGTCTCGCAATTGTCATTTACTACATTTCTCCCTTATTTAACTATGACATCACGCTCTTACTTATGGGTACTTACGCTCGTAATTTGGCCATTTAACGTAAAATTAAGAAGTGGATTGTAGTGGCCTAATCCAGTTTACACTCAAGTTTACCCTATCCTGTGATAAATTAGATTTAAGGCCTGAAATGGGCCGTTTTCCCTTAGGAGTTAAAATGATCATATTTTAACTCTGTGGGCAGATACTTGTGGATTGATTTGCCGGAAGCCTCACCTGTGGAATGTTATAACGATAGCGTTTTCCAAGTCGAAACGTTTCGTCTGAACACCGAACCGGCAGCAAACTGGCAAACAGCGAAATGTGAAGCCATTGATGAATGCAAATGTGTCCATGGGGATGACGGGCCGTGTACTAGTTTCGGTTATCAACTGCTTAATGTTTGCACCGTGAACAATGCGTCCGTAATTAGCGTATGAACCGGTAAGATTTACAGTCCTTAAAGTTTCGTTGAAAAACGGCTCTGACGGGCTCGTCGATCCAAAAAATAGCCGTTCTCATCAGTTTAACCGTGGTTTTTGGCAGAAACGTTGTTCAAAGACATGTTTTTCACGACTCATTCAAAATTGGGTTAAATACGTACGGATTACTTAGGAATATAAAGTTTTAAGTTTTTTTTTTAATTTACTACAGTCCTTGTCCCAAAATTGGCAAACCCCAATTCGGCAAGGATTTGTTTCAAATTTTTCAATCACCCCGATTTGGCAAGTCCAAAATTCGGCAAAGATTTTCAGATTTTTTGCATAAATAACTAAGCTTTAATTAACAGGGGAAGCAAACATACATGGTTTTAGGCTTTTAAACGTTAAAAAGACAAAATGACCCTAAATCGTCAGTAATACCCCAAATCGGCAAGGATTTTTTTCCCGATTTGGGCACGAGGATTGTAGTTGTTAAAATTTGCGAAACTTTCAAAAATGTTGATAACTGTGATTTAGCGATAAAGTTTGCAGTAGCACCTACTGCGATTTTACTCTTCTAGAATGTCCAGAGAATTCAACAATGACAGATAAGTACCAATGCAAAGCAAACGACGGATACAAATGTTTTCCTGGTGATGACCAATCTTGTGAAGATGATCAAACTTGTGAAGGGGTTAACTGTTTATTCGCAATCCCAGTGGTTATTGGTGAGTCTTATACGATATATGCACTGACGAGTTATCTCACCAATATTTTGTTATACTACTGCCTTTTCAGCGTTAATAATGATAAGATAACTTGTCAGGTCGTGTATTTTAACGATATTTCATTAATGAACTTTGTTTATTTATTTCAAAATCTAGCTTAACTTTAATCAACTCGATTGTGTCTAACACTACTATGTTCTAGAGAACTGTAACGATTCAGCATGCACGTTCTGCCAATCGTGTGAGGAAGAACCAGTCGAAACAATTCTAGAACATAGTCGAAGCCTCCAGGATCATAGTCATTCCAGTAATGCATTGATTATGACCTTTATGCGTGGTGCAAATGTGCTTTTCGAGGAAACTTATACCGATATTTTGAACGTTAACAACTACCACCACCAGAGACGAAATTTGGGAAAGATTGGTGTGTGGGATAATGTACGAATTCGACTTGATGGAAGTGATGGGGCAGGTTTGGACACTTATAGATTAACTGTCGGTGGATACACTCTTGATATCGTCAAAGCTCAGGGATGCAGGCAATGGTTAAAATAAAATAAATTTTTCATACAATCTTTACTCCCAGTCCGGTCGCTTTTTTGCAAAAAAGATATCTAGTCCTTCTTCCTAAAAGTGCTAACCACCAAAAACGCGGTACTTAACTCCCAGGGCAACTTATTTTTTCGTCGATTTAAGGCATATGGAGGCCCCGTAATTCGATTGGCGGTGGTTTTTTGCGTAGGTTGGAGATTTCAAACAGCTCTCTAGGAGGCTATGGTGGCCCAAATCAATTTTAAAGTTTTTTGAATTATTGCGAATTATTGTAAATTTTTTTAAGTTTTTTAAATTTCCTTCTACGGGTTCCCAAAAACTCCTTCAACCTGAGAGTTAAGCGAACGGCGTAAACTAAGGGATGTTTTGTCTCCGAATGCCAACAATACACAGGAGTCGCTTTTAACCAGCCAGCCGTATCATCGAATAAACATTTCTACATAATACGTTTTCTAAAAAAACCGCGATGCCCAAAAAACATTGAAATAAAAAAAACGTTAATTTAACCTAAAAAACAGTTCTTTGTGGATTGACGAATGTAACAACTGTGGTTTACCAGACTATAGTAACGGAGGATGTTATTATGAGTCGGTATTCAAGGACAAAACATTTTATTTGGCAGCCGATTCGGTAGAAAGTGCAAATTGGCAAACATTTCAATGCGAGGCCACTGGCGAATGCGGCGATTTAAATTGTGCCCTGAAGGCAGCCGATGATTTTAGTTTCGAGACATCATTTATAACTAGGGTTTTACACATTTTTTTATATTTTTAAAGATTTAACCTCAAAGCACGATTCTTTAGCATACCTGGTATATCTGAGTACAAACGTCCGGCCCCTCATTTACTGTTCTCCAATCGTTCGTAATTTCTCAATGAGCCAATCGATATTCTTGAATCCAATGGTCATACCCTTGAAAACCCTCGACCACCCTTGGACACTTTTTGGTCGATTTGACCACAAAAACACAAAATCACAAACGTTTAAACGGGCGACGTACTGGATTCATTTTTTGTAAGATGGTGGGTCGACTAATTTTAAGTTGTGGTCCAAAATATTTGGAAAAACAAGACAGAAAAAAACGCGTAAAAACTTGTTTTTTGAGCTTTTCTAGGTAGGTTCAATCAATCACTAACTACTATTGATTACGGACATAACTTGTTTTTTGCTCTCCGACTTTGTAATCGGTTATTTTATGTTTGTTTTCACTGTTACTGTATTTATTGATGCCAAACCACCGAAAAACGTCCGGAGTCGTGCTTGGGGGTTACGGCATCTTGAACATTTTAGCCAACACGAGGTGTGAAACCCTTTTCAAGCTTATCGTCAAGATGCTACGTATAAAATTACTGGGTCTACTAAAGGTACTTTGAGGGTTGCACATTGGAATCTTGGTACTTTTACGAAAACCAAGGATGGGAAATCTGTGTTCGAGGGTGGCGATAAATGTTCTCACGGAGAACCACGAGAATCCGAAATTGTATGGTCTTGTGGTTCCCAAAATGAAATAATTTCTGCCACTGAACCGTCCTTATGCGTTTACAGCATCGTAGGCACAATCATCTGCAAACCAGAATGCAAAGACGACAAATTCAATTATGATAAAGATCCCGAAGAAATTCTCGAAAAAAGGGCTGCCCGACTGGCCAAGTTCATGGACGACAACTTATCAGTGCCGGGTTATATTTGCATTTTTTCCATGATAAAACAGCTCCGCACAGCGGGACTTAAAATATGTCAAAAACGCATGTTACCATAGTAAATTATTTACCGTAAATGGTTTGAGGACTTCTTAAAATTTTTTTTGTTATGTTAAAAACAGCTATGATTATTGTAACCTATTTACAGCCCATTCGAACTTTATCCGCAGCGTTGAAAAGACGGTTGAAAAAACGGCCGACCGAATGGTTCGGAAATTCGAGAAACTCAATAAGCGATGTGATTTGTGGTCAGACCCCGAAGAGGATGCCGATACAGCCAGGTAAAATTATATTTATACAGCGTACCCTTCATTTACCGAGTTACCAAAATAATTTACTTAAACCACCACCCTTGACTTCTTTCCACTTTCGTTTCCCAGACTATTTTGGATTAGTAAGACAAATAAGGACTTCAAAAATATTGAAACCATGTTCTTCCGAAAAAGAGCCTATGGTAAACCGCAAAGGATCTGGACTGTAGTGACATTATGTGGATACTGAGTCAAAAACAAATATTTGTTTCAATTAGAATTTTTATGATTTTTTTTCTGCGTATTTACAGAAAATTGAAAACTAAAATATAAATTACCAACTTTTTATTTTTTTCGGAAAATTGAAAATCATTTACACCAGTCACCCGTTAACCGGTCAGTTGTCGACAATATTTTTTTCGGAGATAACAGTATTGAAAGAATACGCATTGAACTGTTAACCGGCCAGTTTTTGAAAACTTTTTGTGGCCGGTTGACGGTGCACCCTGTGTAATATATCCTGTTGGTAATTTTTCATTTGATGAAAGCGTGTGTGAATCACGAAAACCATATCAAGCATTACGTTTTTTATTTACAAAAAATGTCCCTAACAAAATGTACCCACTCGGAATTTTTCGATGACGGTGTGCAGGGGTTAACTTTTATATTGAAGATACGACGAGCACGACCCGTGTAAAGCGGCGAAGCAGTTGACCAAAGGTTTCGTAAAATGGTCGACCATTTACAATTTGAACTGCAATGGAGAAACCACAAATAAAATGCTCCAATCAGTCGAAAGAAATATGGCCAGAGTTGAAGAAAAACTGACGAAGAAAATCGGAAATTGTTAAAAATATCCCGGTGAAACTAAAACCAGTTTATTGTATTACCTTTTATATGTACCGGCTGTAAATATTTTTTGTAAAGTTGCTTTGAATATTTGCGCTGTCCTTACTTGAGATAGTATATTGCTAGGCATTTTGAAAATTCCCAAACAAAATTTTGTGTATGTTTCCGCCCACGCACTGCGCACTTATCTTGTAGTTTTTAAAAATATTTGTGTCAGATCTGAATTTTTACGATTATTTCTGTGAAAATTGTTCCTGACAATAGTTCACTTTTTCATTGTTAAACCGCGGTTAACCGAATAAATTCCATTATTCATATTTGTGGTTTTGTTTCTCATGAGACACAATCGACATGAGTACCAAAATGCACAAACTGTGCGACTAATCCACTTAACCCGTGTTTTGACATTTCTTATTTCTCACGTTAACCAAATTGGTTAACTCCTCGGAGATAGTTAAACCAATAAATAACCTCTTGAGAATCGCATAAAATTTGGTACCAAAATTTGGTGCGTGCTTGTTTTTGGAATATGGTGAAACATGATGTAATCGTGTTGTGGTGATGAAGGGGGATTTTTCGCGAACCGAGACTTAATTTAATCGCGGTTCTCGGCGCCGAAGCGTTCGCGGGAAATTATTTTAGCAGGAAAGTTTTTTTCCTGGAAAACGGGAAAACGCGTATGCTGGAAGTTACTTATATCTAGAAGGCTAATTTCCGAGAAGTTATTTTCTCAGGAAATAACTTTCTCAAGAAATTCATTGTGACTTTATCAGGAAACCTTTTTTTCCAGAAAACTTTTTTCCTGGAATGACTTTTTTTTCAAGAACGCTCTTTTCCTGGAATCATTTTTCAAGAAAGCTGTTTTCCTAGAATTCGTTTTAACGGGAAAGCTTTTTTCCTGGAATATTAAAAAAAAAACGTGGAAAATAAGAAACTTGANGAAGTTCAATAAAGGACGATTTGCTGATTTGTAAAACACTCCCTTATTTAGCACTTGTCCCTTATTCAAGTACCCTCATGTCTCTTGTCTAATCATTTTGTACGAAATTATTTTTTACACGTGGATTTTTGCAATTGATTTAGTGAGCGTTTTAATCGACCATCATAGATAAAAATGACAGTGACGTTTTAGCCATAAAACCAGATTTAACTCAAAACACTGAATCGTATATTGGTACAACTGGTGGTGAATTGATGACGATTAAAAAAAAGAGTAAACAATCGTCAATAACTGATTTTTTTTGGCAATTAAATCTGCAATGTCCAAAAACCCATTTCCAAGCAAAAAAAAAAAATAAAATTACAGAATATGTGTGTTTTTTAAGCAAAAAATGGCAACTGGCCCCTTATGAGCCACCGGTCCCTTATGGGCCGCCTTTTTTGGGGCCTGAACGTGGCCCATAAGGGACGGAGGACTGTAGTCTACCCGGTAGACTATACCGTATATACTTTAACTATAATAGATTCCGGGAAAGTTTGGTCAAAAATTAACTAACTGATTTTGAAAAGAAGAATACTTAAGGATATGTTAACAGGGCCGGCCGTTTCATTAATTTCTGAGGTATAAATATAAAATATGAAATTTCAATATTCAAATTTCCGGAACCTGTGCTAACTATAATTTACAGTCTATAAGTTAATACGTGAACAAGAATTCGAATGAAAATATGACAGCTTTTTTTAGGTCGTTCCCTGCATTTCTAGATTATGAAAATGTTTATTTTATTTTTACTTCTAAAGTTTCTGGTGGTAAATGCCATGTCTTTTAGTCTTAGGCTAAGACTCTTAGCATTGAGAGAAAGATAAAAAAAAGGGTTTGTTTTTTCGTTTGGTTAAACCATTCCAATTAGAGTTTTTTAAAGGTAAGTCCATCAACTGAATGAAAAAAGTTCAGAGGAAGAGTCTTCCCGGAAGACCCAAAAAGCTGTCTATAGACTATAACTTATAGTCTATAAGTTATTGTCTATAACGAATTTATAAAGCCTGAAAAATTAATACTCTGCATTTAATAGGCCCAAAAGATCAAAATTATCATCAAAATTATCATCAAAATTATCATCAAAATTATCATCAAAATTATCATCAAATTATTGTCCTTCATTTTAAATATTTAGAAGCGATATCTGGAAAAAAAAACTAATAATAACATGAACTACCGCCAAAAAATATTTTTTTTCTCAGTTTGGCGGTAGTTTGGCGATTTGACCCAGGTGCGGGTCAGTTGGCGGTAGTGCTGGCAAAAAAAAAAATATTTTTTTGGCGGTAGTGACTACCGCCAACCGACCCCTTACCCATATTATATCGGTATGCTTGGGTACATTCAGTCCAATATGGGTCTTGGGAGTAAATTCGAAAAAGCCAGTAATAAACCCACATGTGGGTTTAATGGACCACGACAGTTAAGCATATTATGAAAAAATCAGCAGAATTCCTTACGATTCGTATACACAGGGTGCGCCGTTAAGTTTCACCTGAGGAACAAATAATTATTTTTTATATCGATATAACTAGACCCTGGTAGTATTTTACTCATTTTAGTTTTTAATTTCCATCAAAATAGCTTAAGAAAAAAGAATTTCATAGACCCCTTGCGCCGATAATTTTTACTTTTTGTAGAAATTATCTTGCTGGACATATCTTAACATGTTAAGGTCTACGCCGCGCCGATATCTTTCAATTTTCCGTTATCTTACATTTTCTCTTATTTGGTGTTGAAAGATACTAGCACAGGAGGTGTACCATTCATCAGGAAATTATAAAATTAACTCACTTGAAGGAAATTTTGTTCTCAAAATTTATTTGTAATTAATCACAATTTTTATCACGTTAAATTATACATTATGTCTATTTAACGACGGCGGCCCACATAACTGGTAGGATGTGCAATCGTGAATAACCCGCGTTATGTACAATGATACATAAATTCATTATGTTCGCTCTTTCAGTTAAGGACGGGTATGGCCCTCTGTGTACAAACATAACGTGTCAGAAAAGAGTTCATAACGGGCGTTTCACACGATCAATTTTAATGTACTTTTTTGCAAAATACTCCCCAAAAGTCCTCGGATGAGGTAATTGATTTGATTTGTCTATAAATATTACCACGGGCCACCTACATGGCCGTCAACTTGGCCTAAAATCAAATCGGATATTGGATAAAGTTTTACAATTTTGATGCTATTGAGTTTTTATTTTCTGTAAAAGGGTTGCTTCGACAAGGCGCACAAAACTGTTTTCTCCGATTTTTGAAAAAAATGTCTGATAAAAAAAATATTCCAGAAAAACGAAAAAAATGAGCAAATGCGCGACATTCATGACGTTGAAAATTAATGAAAACAAACAGATATCAAAAATCAACATAACACCAAAACTGCTCAAAAAATAAAAATACGTTATTAAAAAATTTCCTCAAAAAACGCACAATAGTGAGTGAAATGTGTCTCCTGTGATATTATCTAGCAGCAATTTTGCAATCAAACATGTTTTAATAGAAAATTGGACATTAGAGACTAATATAATGAAGTAATAATACAGAAACAAGTTGTTTCGTGAAAGTTTACTTTGATAAATAGTTCGCTTATTTTTTTTATTATCGTGTTTGGTCGAAATTTTCTAGATTTATTTCTCCAAATGAACTTGAAAGGACTTTATTGTGCTAAGCAAACCCTAATTAGCTAATTTAACGACAACAAGTATTTCTAAGTTAGAAATTCTAACCTTCAGTTTCCTGATTTTTCGATTATTTTGTAAACAACAAGCCATACCCGTCCTTAATTAACGTATTAAAGGAAACGTTTTGAAGGTACCAAGGTATTGTATGGTGTACTGGTATGTTCGTTCGCCGCATCGCATGGCTTGATACTTCAGAAATAACATATACAATTGAGGTGGTTTGCGGCTAAAAATATCTGGCGTACTAGGAATAAAAAAGAATTGTTCTCACTCTACTGGTGTAAAAAATTTCAAATTGCAATTCGCATTGAATGAAAACAACACCAGATTTTAGTAAACGAGACAACCTGAACTAACTGAGCCCTAAGCAAGATTGCAAAAAACATAAAATTATTTTTTAGTTTTGAAGATAAATAACGACATTTATGTACTTTGTCTTAACTTTAAATAACGACAAATTTGTGGCGTTAGTGTCAATGCCACATAACGTCATTTACATCATGTTGACTAAAAGTGTACACAACTGACGTTATGTACTGCGAAAACGTATTAGATAACTTACGTTATCTTAAATGATGAAATAAAGTAAATCCTGCATATTATGTATAACTGTACATAATGGATTTTAACTGAAAGAGTGAACATAATGTATAATACATAAAATAATTTCCTTTACGCCGCATTTTATTTCGAATGTATGTTGTTTTCTCCATTTTTTCAAATGAATTTTTAAATATCTTAGCGCTCGATTGTAGCGCATACTCGAAATATGGAAGGTATGCAGAAATTCGAAACAATCTATGGAAATCCCCGAAGGAGCCGTTATGTTTCACCTCAATGAAATCAAGACCAATTCGTCGACGCACTGCGCCGTTATGTTTCACTTTTTCCCGCTCGGGCCATTATGTTTCACTTTTTTCCGAATTTTTTTCTGAAACAAAACGACGCACCCTGTGTATTGTCTTAGATTGTCATTTTATTACGAAATTTGGTGTTTCTAACTATAAAACTACAATTTTAATGTAATTGAGTGAAAATCAGGAGATTTCCATACGATTCTCCCATTGGAGTTCTGTGGGGCCTACGGTGCCAATTCTCATGCGACTTTGAGATTTTTTTATGAAAACCTCAAAAAGGGCATAAAAAGTTGAAACAAATCATTCAACCTTTAGATATCGTGTTTTCGTTTGATCACAAACCATGCCTTTATCCTAATTTATCACGTGACCCGTTGAACTTGGCGCAAAACTGACCTCGGTCCCTATATTCTACTTTTTGATTCTGAGTACTATGGCCAAAACAGTTTTTTTTTGGAAAATTTGACCAGTCCATTTTTTTTTCATTTTCAGAGTAACATCAGTAACTTTTGGGGAAAACAAGGCACGACTTGAGTACTAACTAGACGATACATTATCATTTTTACTCAAAAGTGTAGTTCTAAATTGTGGAAAAACTACTTCGTAAAAACGACAACTGATATTTAACTGATACTTTCTTTCTGATAATCTGAAGGCTCTTCGCTTCAAAGTTGTCAAAACACATTTTTAGATTTTTTTTTTTTTGAAACACTATTTTTTTTCAGTTTAAAATAGGGAAAAACACTTACTAAAAATTGAACACTGTAAGCAAATCGCTGGTTCTGAATCAAATGAGCAGACTCAAAAACTCTACGACCAACCTTGGACACATTTTGGTCGATTTGGCTACATAGACTTAAATTCACAGATTAAGGTTTTAAATGACTCAAAATTGGATTTTTGTTGTGCATCACTCTTATCAACACCAATTTAAGGAGGTTGGTGACCTAAAATGCAAAAATTTGAATTCCGCGTTTTTCTGATGATTGAGGTGAACTTGTGTATCCACCATGCCTCTTATGACCATTTCTGTTAATAATAAGGAAAAAATCAGAAATAATGAGCCTTTTTGAAGAAATTGGCCAGAACGTGGCGCTTTCATTTATATAATTTTTGTCTTATTTTGATCATCAGCTGACGCGTTAAATCTATAATTTTGTTTATAATATTTTCAAATTACGCAAATATTAAAAAATAGTTTGATTTGACAACCCTAATCTTAATGAAACCTACCCCTTAATTAACGCCTACCTACTCTTACTTGGTACCTACCTACCTTTACTTAGCGTTCCTTCCCTTACTTGGCGTGCCCTTACTTGGCGTTCCCTTATATAAATTTTCCTTACTACCTTTTTTACGGCTAATTTTGAATTAATTTCTTTGTAGTCAAATAACCATTTGTCCAAGGGTGGCTGGGCAGTTTTAAACAGTGCTCATCTGATCTTTGACCTTTATTTTTCCTAAATATGTTCTTTATTACACAGGGTGCGCAGTTATCTTGCGAACTTCGTTCTCGAAAAGTAACTGCTCAATGCATAGGTGGAAACGCTGAAAACCCCCCAAAAATGCACGATTCTGCAAGATAACAGCACGATCGTATTTTTCTAGAACTTTTCGCGAGATAAGAGCACGACCTGAGAATTGCGAAATACGAAATTGTTATTATCCGATGAGAGACCGGCCTGATGAACTACGGGCGGGAATTTTTTTAAATCCGATCATATTACTCATTGTTTACCGTAAGTTTATTGAAATAACATTCTCTTAATTGGTATAAATATACACAGGTTAAGTACTTAACCGTCCGGAACCGGTTTAACCGTCCACTTTTTAGCTAACTTTTTTTCAGAGCTACCGCCTACGCCCTACCGGCTTAACCGTCCAGTTTGGCTTAACCGTCGGTTATTTAGTAAATTATTTTGAAAATTGTCTCTTTGTTTTTCAAAAATTAATGTCGTATAGGCTATACGGTATAGCAATATTAGAACTTTTTCAATGGTCAATTGAGTAAAAAAGTATAAAATAGTAAGAAAGAACAGACATAGAAAATAGTCACGTGTTATAAGAGATCAAGTTTTAAAATAAAATGGCTATTTTTGCTTAACCGTCCACCCTATTTTTGCTTAACCGTCCACTTCGTTTTTTTTAAATTTCCCCAAAAAAATAACCTACGCACTACCGGCTTAACCGTCCGGAACCGGCTTAACCCCGATGCGCCGGTGCTAAAATTGGTGTGCGATTTCGACTACATGTGGCTCTCACGGNTTTGGATAATTCCGAACACTTTGTCCGGTACGCGCGATTTTCATTGGAAAAAAGGATTTGCTTTTGAAAACCAGCGCGAAATGGGTCGTCTATATGTACGGATTCCGAGAAACCTGCTGTACAAAAATAATGTTTGTTTCCCGTTAAACAAAGTCAACATTTATATGATTTATTTAGTTAAACAAAACCAACCACTTAAGAAAGTGGTTTAACGGTGAGAGCCACGTAAACTTGCAACAGCACACCGTGTGTAGCACCGGCGCATCGGAGTTAACCGTCCAATTTTCAAAAAATTTTAGTGGACGGTTAAGTACTTAACATGTGTATTTAATACACAGGGTGCGCAGTTATCTTGCGAAATATGCCGCTCGTACGCTTATCTTGCGACTTTTCAGAATATTGTTTTTCTGGATTTATAATAATTATGTGTTAAGCACTGAGCAGTTATCTTGCGAAAAAACGCAAATCTTGCGACTTTTCAAGGACGAAGTTCGCAAGATAACTGCGCACCCTGTGTATTACATCTTGGAGAGAAAAATCAAAAAATTTCGTACCATTATCCTGGATAATTTATCCAATAATGTTTAAAGAGACATATTTAGATTCTATGACGAAATTCAAGTTTTAGTACAGGGG
Source organism: Oikopleura albicans (assembly GCA_004367875.1). Lineage (NCBI taxonomy): Eukaryota > Metazoa > Chordata > Appendicularia > Copelata > Oikopleuridae > Oikopleura > Oikopleura albicans. Next base: position 37,010 of record SCLG01000134.1, read on the forward strand.
CCCGGTTATAAGGTAGAGGCCAACTTAAAATTTGTTTAAGACAATAAGACCTTAGTGCTGGGGAAAAGTTCAAAAAGACATGATTTTTAGAAAAAAATGTAAATACAAAAGCGTCGCCATGTACGGGCAGTTTCTCAAGTAAAGGCCGGAGGTCGCCAAGTAAGGGACGGTTTTTTTTCGGAAAAAAATTTGACGCCAAGTAAGGCACAATTGTTCTAAAGTAAGCGATGTTTTTTTCAAAAATAATCAATGAGTCGCCATTTATTTTTATAATGAATCTTTAGCACAAAAATTAAATTAAAAACATCTAAAAATTTGAAGCATCTGACTGGTAGACTATGGACCAGACTATCAGACAAAAACTCTGGGTGCGCCAAGTAGGGGCCAAGCGCCAAGTAAGGGACGCTTTTTCAAAACAGGAAACCGTCCCTTACTTGGCGACCCTTCCGTACATGATTTCTATAGAAAAAGATGATCGAGCGGGGGGAGGTCTTCATCCCCAAAAAGAGTAAAAAGACATGATTTTGAAGATTTTTAAAGAAAATCCCGAAAAAAAAGTTCGTGAAAAGTCGCAAGATTAGCGTAAGAGCGGCAATTTTCGCAAGATAATTCCGCACTCTGTGTATTAGAAGTTGCAAAGAGTATGTTCATTTGATTTTGGACCTTTTTACCCTGTTGAATTTATATTACACCACCTACCTGCTTAAACTCACACCAAAATGAATAAAAAACTGTCACTTTTAACGAAAATTGTTACTTTAAGCAGATAGGGCGTAGGTTAAATCGAAAAAAATTTAAATAGTGTTACTTTAAGCAAAATCAGGATTTTTCTGATACTTTAAGCGGAATCCGGCTCTGGAATTACGCAATGTGAAAAATATTACGTAATGTTTAGTTATTTTGTTACTTTAAGCAGAAATGAGGTCATAGAATTGCGCAATTTTGCAACATCACGTGATGAATTATTAATTAATACAGGGGAAGGGAGTATTACTTATTAGGCCAGATCAAAAAAAAAACTGACTTCATCTTGAATTAAGATTCATATTTTCATTTTGCACTTTAATAAAGTGGACATTTTTTTTTTATATCAAAAATAGTTCTGAATGATTAATCAGGTGAAAAATATTTTTGAAATGTACCAAAAATACTTAACATACGACAATATTGAAGCATAAAAATTAAATCCTTAAAAACTGTTACTTTAAGCAGGTAGTGCGTGGATTAAAAAAAAAATTATCACTAATCGCAAAAAAAAAGTCACTTTAAGCGAATATTGTTACTTTAAGCAGCGTTACTTTAAGCAGGTAGTTGGTGTACTTTATATAAACGCTTATTTCTAACAAAGGCTCAAATCCAAAAGGCTCAGATCCAAAGTCAGTTTGACAATACTCAAAAATTATATTATTATTTAGATATGACTCTAATGTACTTACAAGTGAAATTTCAAAAATGTCTGACTATCGCGGAAGTTCTCAAGAGGCGCAATTAGGCCGCGAAAACATTTTTATTGATAAAATTTTATTGACAAAAAAAATGTGATTTTTTTTTATTTTCGCTTGTTTTTCGTGTCATTGTGTTTGGAAAATCCCCAATCACATCAAAAAACATTTTTGTGATTTTAGTCGGTTTTTACCAATCACAGCGGGATTTTCGCGTGATTGTGATTGAAACGTTTATGATTTTGTGATTTCCGTGATATCTCTGATTTTGTGAGTGTGATAGGATTTTCCTCAAAATCACATGTTTTTTACAGCCCTTAGTAGCCCTATAACAGATTCGATAAAAAGTGAAAAAGTGTAGCCCTATAACGGAATTTTAGCCCCATAATCGATTAGGCGTAGGCGGAATCGGAAAATTTTCAGTTTCTCAAAAAGTAGCCCTATAACTATGTTTGAGCCTTATAACGAGTCACCTGATGTATGTTACTTCCCTCCAGAACGTCCTGGGGACCTCACGATAGATAAAATATATTTTTTTATGTGTACAAATTGCTTCAAGCACACATTGGTGGAGGTTGCAAGCTGTAACAGGAAAGTCCATAGTGGTTATTTTGATGCATTAATTATAACCTTTTCAAAGAAATTTAGGCTAAAAAATTAGCAAAAATCAACAAATGTTACAGCTTGCTTGATAGAGTCGACATTCCTCTATCCGACTAAACTAAAAACTTTCCACGTGGACGCGCGATACGGGGTTTATGTGTTAAGCAATCATTTTAATTATTGTTTTTTTTTAGATTTTTCAGTCAACATTTTTGAAATGACTGGCCAAGTTTTTCATACTTTTGCTTGGAGGTTAACGGAGTTAGACAATAAGTAATTTTGAACACCATTTTTTGAGTAAAAATGATAATACACCAACTGAGGGGTTATCTTAACCAGATTGTGTTATCTTACCACTTTTTTGACCAAAACGTATTGTGCTTTCCAATTATTAAACTAAACGACCTGACGGCTTATCTTACCGAGTTTGGTTCTCTTACCGCTTATTAAGCGATTATAAGGTAAAATCAGGGGTCGCATAAATCAAAAAAGAGCTGTGCTGAGTTGTCTTCTCGGGTTCGAAAAAAACGAGCTGCATTAGAGCTCAAACATAAAAATGAACTGCGCTTGGCTGAGCTGTGTTCTCGGGCTTGGAAAAAAAAAACGAGGTGCGCTTGATTGTGCTCTCAAACTCAACCATAAAAATTAGCTGAGCTTCGCTGTGTTCTCCAACTCAAGCATAAAAAGGTCATAAAAATGAGCTGCGCTGGGCTTAATGATCTGCTTTTCAGATTTTAGCAGACAGTGCGTGGGCGGAAATGCCGTAAAGCATTTGGAAAACTGTTAAGTTTAAGGAACTTAGGTCTGTTTCAAAACAGACAAAACTGTTAATTTCCGGGCAAATACGCTTTTTTCTAGATTTAGTTAAAATTTTTGAAAAAATATTAATAATTTACCCTCTTTCTCCTATGAATGATATCATCATTGATCATGAAAAAGAAAAATGACAAAAAATGACAAAAAAAGACATTTGTCAATTGAAAAAAAAATCGAGATTCTAAAACTTGTGGATCAAACATCCAAAAAATCCTGTCGAAAATTGGTAATTCGATTGAGTATTGTTGAGTTCCGGGAATATTGTTAAGTTAAGTGAACAGTGCGTGGGCGGAAAAGTTGACTCCAGATGACTGTTAAGTTCCGGGAAGGTTGTTAAGTTCCGGGCATTTTGTTAAGTTAAGGGGCGTTAACTTCCTAAGACAGGTGGTGTACGTATGCAATAAGGTTAAATAAAAAAAAATATGTTTATTTTCAAACAAATCGACCCTATAGGGCCCTATCACCCTTAATTGGTCCGGTTTTTTACGAGTAATGACTTTTTTTATTGGAGACCCATTTTTTAAATAGGACCTCCCTAAATTGCTCACTAAAATGTTGCTGTATTCAAGAAAACTGATGACATTTACGATAACTTGCCTAGATTTTTTAAACATGTATTTATTTTCACTTTAGTTCGTCTACAAAACACTACACTGTATATGGACCTCATTAATCCACAAAACGACGTTTCAACTGTGCAGAGAATAATTTAAGACATTAAGTCATGGATAATAATCAAATGATTGCGCAGAGAATCTGCCAGAGACGACGGAATGGCCGATAACCAAACGACTTACATAATGTTGGAGAACGAGTGACGGATTCGTTAACGGACATTTGCGGCTTCTGAAAAGGTAACTTCAATAAAAATTGTACTTATTATTCGTTATCATGTTTTTCATCTATAAAAAATAAGTTATGGGCCGTAACTTATGGGCCATAAGTTATGACACAAAAGATCATTTGTTCACATTTTATATTAATTGTTAGAAAGATGGAAATTTACAAACTAAAATGTAGTATCGGAAGTAAAGCATAAAGGTTTAATTTGTGACAAATCGCGAAAAAATATGCACTGGCGCTAAAAAAGTAAATAACAAGTCAAAACTCTAATGTTAACGATCAAAATGACATAATATCTTAAAGGTGTTGTCTAATTATTTGCTTTTTAGCGCTTAAAGAGTTTTTTCTTAACTGGGAACGGATAAAAGCAAATTGCGTAGGCGTTCTGGCAATTTCTCACATTTTGTAACCTTAAGACATACGTATTAGGTAATGTCTGCTGCGGGCGCGGGCGGGGAGAACGAGTTTCCGCGCTATTGCGTTAACCAATCAGAGAAGACTTTACATTTCACGTGACACCAGAGGACTTTTTTACATTAAATCACAAGAAATTTAACTGTTAACTACCTGAATATAAGTCGTTTTTTCCGTCATTTTTTCGTTTTTTTAATTCTCTTTTTTTTATTTTTCTCTTTTATTTTTCTTTCTCGCTTAATAAAAATTTTATAAATAATTTTTCAACAATAAATAAATCGATTCAGAAAGAAAAAACCCAGAAAAAAATCAGAAAAAAGTTGTGTGAATATTGACGAAAAATTGGGTTGCAAAAATTAATCTNAAAATTTCTAAATGTCTTTTATATTTGTATATTTTTTTGGTATCCCAAGTGAAAGATAACGGCGCAGGGCGTAGGCGGATAAGCTGGAAAATTTTTACGAAAAAAGTGAAAGATAACGGCACGAGCGGGGACGGGTGAAAGATAACGGCACGAAAGATAACGGCGCACCCTGTGTATCGAAAGTAAGGGATAAAAGTTTAATTTGTGACAAATCGCGAAAAAATTTGCACTGGCGCTAAAAAGTAAATAACTAGTCAAAACTTTAATGTTAACGATCAAAATGACATAATATCTTAAAGGTGTTGTCCAATTATTTGCTTTTGAGCGCTTCAAGAGTTTTTTCTAAACAGGGAACGGATAAAAGCAAAGTGCGTAGGCGTTCTGGCAACTTCTCACATTTTGTAACTTTAAGACATACGATTTGAAATTGTAAAAAAACCATCTTTTATTTGTAAGAATTATTCCTTAAATTGAAGCAGGGCCTAAAAAAATAGTTTGTAGGTACCAATTTGTTTATATACACTGACGGGTTATTTCACCGTAGAAAACTTCCCTTTTAGACAATCGGTAGGCTTTTGACGGTGGTGCTTTAAGGAACCCTTGGTGCAGGTTACAAACTAACATGAAATTCATAGGAATTATTTTGATCCAATAATTGTCACGTTTTATAATAATTTTGGCCTAAAAATAAGCAAAAATCGACAAAAAGTGATAAATTTTCTAGACTTTTTTTATTTTTAGATTTCATGTTACAGTTTGCTCTATAGAGTCGACAGTCCGCTATCCGGCCATGTGAAGTAAAAATCGTCAACTTCCGCCTAAACTCGCAAGGAGCATTTTTAAGAAAAAAAAATGGCTAACTTACGCGCGCCATGGGGGTGTGTATGTTGACCAATCGTTTAAGTTATTTCTAAAATTGATTCGTCTAATATTTCTGAATATATTCGCAAAAAAATTCAAATTTATTAGAGTTATATTTGCAGAGAAAATCACTCGATCTCGGAGTCTTGTTTTTCAGACAGTAGGGTATGACACACCCTTAAAAGGATATTTGTTGAGCTTTTTTTACCCCTAACTACCGTCAAACGACGTTTTTATTTCATACATACATAATTATACGTGTAATGACAATAATAATTAATAAAATAAACCGGTGCTAAAAAGTACAATTTTACTAGCTCTTTTAAAATAGATTTTTCTCAAAAAAATGGATTTTTTCCAAAAAAATCATTTGTCGAGCTTTTTACACCCCATACTACCGACGATTATATTTTACGACGATTATATTTTACGTATGTGTTAATACACTTTTTATGGTGACAATAATTCCGCGCTCTAAAACTATTATTTTATCACCTCTTTTAAAATTAATTTTTCTCAGAAAATTAGATTTTTTTGCGAAAAATCATTTATCGAGTTTTTACACACCTGACTACCGTCAAAAGACGATTATATTTTACGTATGTGTTAATACACGTTTTCTTGTGACAATAGGAGAAACCGCGCTCAAAATGTAAAATTCTACTAGCTTTTAAAATTTATTTTTCTCAAGAAATTGATTTTTTTTCAAAAAAAAAAGGATATTTTTAGAATTTTCGTTTGCTGACAATAATTACAGATAAAAAATAATTTCGCGCTAAAAAACATACAATTCTACAGCTTTTTCCCAAAAATGACCATTTTCGAGATTTTTTAACACTGACTCAATAATTTTTACTATGGCATTTATTTGGGCAACTCAGTCATTTTTTTAGCTATTTTGCTTAAGAATTGCGTTAATAATAATTTTCGTTAATACGACAGTAATATGTTTATTTTTGAAACATTCGATACAACACTCAAAAGTTAGATAAAATTTTTTTATAATTATTTTGTCCTCATTTTCGGGCTCGTTTTCCTAAAGTTCCTAAAATTCCTAAAGTTCCGCTTGGTCTTTTTGCATTTCTTCTTCTGTATCGGCCACCATTTTTTGATATTCAATGAATCGTCACGTTTTCTTGTTTAAACTTAAAATCTTGAGGTCTTTTACATTTTTTTTAATAAGTTTATCTAGATAAAAACTCAAAAAGTAATGCTGCAATTAGAGATAATTAATTTTTTGGGCTTATGTATAATTTAACATGTGTCTTTTTTTAATTTTTAAGTTCACCTTTCACCCATTGATCCTGGGTTAGTTATCAAACTTGAAGCAGGCGAATAAGGCTTTTAAAATATCTTCACTTGTTGCAATAAAATTACAATCATTTTGACGAGGACTTTTACTGGACAATCTTGTCGAATCTGTAAATTCAATACTTTCCTCACATTCCATTTTAAGGTCCAAACAGAGAATTCGTCGAAAGGAAAAAGTTCCCTCTCAGATCCAACTAAATTCATCTGTAACTAATCAAGATTAACAAAAATATAGGTCCTAATTATTACCGTCATGGCATATTTGCCTAGTGGCAGCCGTTCATCAATAGTGAAAACGGTTTTTTGTGAAACAGCTGGAAAAAATCTTCTTTGATCGTCAGGAAAACAATTATTTAAACCCTAAAAATCATGTTGACTACATCACCTGCCATTCTTGTTTTGTTTACTCAGACACATCTTTTTGGAACTATTCATACAACATGCCCGCCACCTCCCCTCTAGCGGTATTAACTCGGATTTGATTAAACCCAATCGGTGTAGCAAATCGGTTACTTTCTGATTTACTTCTGGGCTTGAGAGTTGTGGTGGGGTGTAGGTGAGAAATCGGAAGACGAGGATTATTCTGATTGTGGTAGTTGTGGGCTAAAATAAAAAAAAAATATTACTGCTTTTCTCTTTACCTTTTTTTGCTCAACAAATTTTGTTTTTTTTCAATTTCACGTATCTTCTATCTTCATCAAACTTAAGTATAAGTGTTATGCTTTTCATAATCAATAAATAATCACACAAACAGATTTCTTCCAAAAATAATACTGCTTTTCTATTTATTTTGCTAAACATATTTTGTTTTTTTTCAAAATTTTACGTTTCTTTTATTTTAATCAAACCTAACTGTTATGATTTTCATTATCAATAAAACAATCAACCGTTTAGTTTTGAAAAAAAGTTTAATGGACGGTTAAATGCTTAACTATTCGCTACTCAAAATAGCCATGCAAATTTTTAGATTGTTTCTCACTGTTGTGGTTGAGCGTTCGGCCCAATCGCTGTTTTTTCGATTTCTTTCCTTTGTTCAAACAACGCATGAACTTCTTTGCTCATGTTCTTAATTGCAGTTTCCATGGCGTTTATGTCTGATGAATTTCGATCGTGCATCGTATAACCGTCGCGCGTTCGAAATAGACCATTGCAAAATACTCTCAAAATGTTCATGTATTAAAAATCCAAAATCCATATTCAAGCATTATCCTCAAAAATTGGTTAAAACTTCAAAACTTTCTTATTTTTTTGTCATTTTTAATGAATTTTATATGTGTTACATGACCAGTTTTTGTTTTTTTTACTTACCTCTAACGGCAATTAGTAAATTGCGTCCGTCAGTTCGACCTATTGGCGGTAAAGCAGCTCCCGTTTTCCGAAAGCATTGCCTAGATGCCAAATAAATGATCTACTGGTGTTGCCTAATTGGACCAATTGTTTAATAATCTCTCTATAATTAACTATTTTTTTTTTCACTTTAAGGTTATTTTTGTGTAAACTTGTTTTGTTCTGTTCACTCTGTTTTCTTGAACTCATCATCACCTAGTTAAATTAATGAAAACGGATAAAAGAACTCCCCGCCTATTAATCAAAGACAGAATTTGAATTTTCCTATAATTGCGTCAAACAATAAAGTGCTATCGTTTAGAAACCGGGTTTTACAGAGGTCCATGATTAATCGGACTCGTTTTTTTTTTGTATCTTTTTTTCAACGAAAAAATTAAAGAAGCCCACACAAAGCGGGCCGTGACCCCAATTAATCACTTGTCAACACCTTTAGCAAGCCACTTTAAACCATACCCGCGAATGAAATGGACTGTAAACCTCATTAATTTTCTGTCAAAAAATTTTAGCATGTCACTTAACGCACGGTTCTTTTGGTCAAAACCCAGTCGTGTTTTACAATTTTTATTTCAATTAATCATTTTACAGGCTCTATTTATGAGCGACATTTTCATTATTTTTGAAACATCTCATCAAATGACATCTGAAAAATTATATAAGGTAATCAGGTTATTTCACACAAGTTTTTCACTCTAGTTTAACTATTTAAATTCAGGAAACTTTTATACAAATTGAGCAAGGGGTGTTCCCCTTAATCAATAATTTGTAGATTTTAAAGTCATTGATTTTTTTGTTTGAACCGAGTAAAAATTTAATCTCCTTTCAACGATGCAAGGGCTTCGAAAGTAAAAGTATAGTTTGAAAGTGATTGAAAGTGTTCTTTTTGGGTAATCCTACTATTTATTATTGCGGTCCTAAAATTGCGATAAAATTGTGCGTCCAAAATCATGCATTTATTCCCCCAAAACCGTGTTTTTGCTCTTTAGCCAGCATAACTTCCGCAGTTTGTCAAATGGCGAAAAGAAAGAGATCATGGGGGTCAAGCGTAAGGATTTTCTTGCATTTTTTGCAATAACTAAAATCGGTAATGTGTCAAGTGTTGCTCTTGCTTTTGAACTTTGATCAAATTTTATCAATTTTAAAAAGTATTTAGACATATTTTTTTTTAGACTGATTAAAAATATTTTGAATTATTTTTTCGATAATCCACTTCAATTTGTAATTCAAAGCAAAAATATTGACGAGTTCGGACAATAATGATTGATTGTTTTTTAATTAAACAAATTAGCTAGAGTCCAGGCAAGACAGCCTTATTGATTTTTTGACAATCAATGCTGCGCTATACATTGAACAACGTCAAAAATGGTTTTTAAAGCTTAAATTAACGGAACCAATGCATCAACGACAGAATTAGCGGTATGATCAAAAAAACATTTTTGCAAAAAAATCACAGTTGTCACCAATTTCAAAAATATAACGGAAGGATAAAAAAAAGAAATCTTTTCGAATGATAATAATTTGCTTTTTTATCCCTTCAAGACGAATCATGACCTTGATAACTCCAACGGCTTTGCTTACACTATCTGCATTTATGAAAAAACTTTTTTCGTTCACTTCTGTTCATGCAAAATTTGAAGATGTACCGTATGAAACACTGGAAATATCGAAAGTACAATTAACATATTATTAATTTTTTTACTGAACGCGTTATCACTCATTGCTTTGTAGTATGTACGTTTATGTAAATCGCGTTTCTGTTTATCCCAAAAAAAAACAAAGTGAGTTGCGATTTTTCATGAATCTGATTTTTCACTTATTTAAGTCACCATTTGCCGTTTTGAATGTATGTATTTATAAAGACCGCAAATATCTCTAAATTGTTGGTTAACCGTCAGTTTCTTCTGCCAAAGTAAGGGATAATACAATTGTATTACTTTTTCACAAATTGAAATAGAAAATAATTATTGCCAAAGCTTACGGCCGACCACTGAAACAACTTACCACCGATGAATTTGTCAATGAAATGGGACAATTTGGCTTCCGCGTCTGATCTTCTTTTTTCATTGTGAGTCATTTTATCAATTTTCTTTATTTTTGTTTTGGTGTGTCTTTATTTTTGCTCAAATAAACGTTATGAAAAACTTTTCTCAAAAATTCAAAATTCTCCGAAAATTATGAAGTTTCGCAGAACAATAAAAACCAGTGAACTTTCCGCGGTCGTCCCCCCGCCAGAGGCCCAAACAAAAACCTCAAGTTTAAGGTATACGTTTGGGGGTTTATGTCAGGGTTAAATCCACGTTTAACGAGAAATGGTCAACCCAAAACACACTAATATTACTGCTTTTTTGACACTCATTGTAGACATTGGATAACCGACTGATGACGTACTTTGTATATGTTTAGCACGCGGATCAGCCTTTTTGTATAATAATATCTATTTTGAATCTATTTATTTTTATCTATTTTTTATCTATTTTTGAATACTATCTATTTATGTATAATACTATCTATTGAAAAAACGGTGAATGCTGTATGTGGGGCTCTCATTTCAATAGACGAAAGGTGAGGTTCATATGCTATTATTTCTGTATTTGCTAGTATAAGTGACACTTGGATAAAAAAAATCAGTTTTTGATGAATTACTTAAGTTAGCTTGTGAAATTCTAATTTTTTTGTGAAAACGCTTGATGCCTCGTTCTGCTACCGCGTTACTTATACAGTTCCTAGAAACAGAAACGAACCTAAATCTAAAATGCCCTCGAACCAATATCTTTTTACTCCTGAATAATTACTCTTTAATTTGTATTACGAATCCAATAAACAATTGAGTAATGAGATTAATGACTGTATAAGACAAAAACTCAACAAAATCGTGAAACTCTCTCAGATCACATCATACTTTTGTGGATGGCCCTTGTTCCCCGATACCAGTGTACCCTGGTAAGTGTGTTATTACATTCATCGAGATTATGTACAATTATATATGCAATATACAAAAAATCCCAAAAGTGATGTCAGAAAATAAGAGATTAGCGCAGTTTCAAGTGTTGTTTTGTTAAGAACCTCGACAAATAATTCTTTGACCCTGATAGTTTTTTTCAAACGGCGTTAAAAGTTGCCTTTCACGTCCGTTGCACTTCGCGTCAGCTAACGCAAAAGTGAAATATGAGTAGTTGGCTTATTAAAAGCCTATATACGGACTAGTGTTTTTTATAGGAAAGCTCTAGATGCCATTTTAAAACACCATTAACGTAAACGAATGAAGGTGTATATCACAATGATTTTATTTATCAGAAGCATCTCGGTTATAATATAACTTATATAACTTATATACAGAAGACAGATAACTTGTTTTCTGCAACCGTGTAGAATACATCAGATAAACGGATATATAACAAAGACTTGTTGTAACTGCGACCTTATGGTTAATTACGGTAGTTACGCTTACGTGAAAGTCAATGGCAATTACTTGAATACAATTATGACGGTTTATACTAAGAGTTCACGGTATGACCGACTCCGATGGTTATGCAACCATCAATCTTCCCCACTTTAACTATTTTTAAAGAAGTTGATTATACATAATTGTAAAGTGTACAGAATGATTAAAAATGTTTTCTTTTTTCAATAATAAGGTCGGTAAACGACCAAAAACTTATAAACGGGGCCGAAAAACAATGTAATATTTTCTATAATCATTTATATGACTTACAAGATACAAGTCGTTATCTAAGACCTTTTTTATCTTATAAATACCTTTCCAAATTTGGAATAGTTTAGAAGTAACTACAGGTCGTTAAAATTTAAGTAAAACTTGGGTACGAACTGACAAGTCAATTTTTTCTGATTCGGTAAGATGTTGTTTACGCCCTAGTTCATTTTCGAATAACTTCCGTGAAAGTTTTCGGTGTTTCCCTTTTTTAACGGCTACGTTGTAACTTAAATTTCTCAAATCGATATTACTTATAATCGAAATTTTATTCTTCGTTAGAAATGACGGAAAAAGTATTTTCCATCCAAAAAATGCTTCATGACTTGTTCAAACCAAATGTCTATTAATAATGTTGTTTAGAGCAAATGAAACATAATTAAAATTATCGTCCCAGTCACCAGAAGATTCGAAATATTTCAAATATTTCAGAATTTTTTTATTTGTTCTTTCTACTAAACTATTCGATGTTGGTCTATAAGGAGTACTATGTTTAAATTGTATGTTTAAACTTTCAAAAAATACATGTTAATCCTCATTACGAAATGCTGACCCGCAATCGCTTTGAACCGATAACATGGGTCCATACGTTGCTATTTTTTCATCAAAAACGATTATTATTGTTTTTGCTTCCTTATTTGGAATAGCCCGTAATATAGAAAATCGTGTTACTAACTCTACGAGACCAAAAATATACCGATTGCCTTTAGGAGTTGAAGGTAATGGTCCCATTAAGTCAATTTGGACGCATTGTATGGGATGCATTGCTGTCGTAGTTTTATTTTTCGAAAGTTTGTAGGACCGGTCGGGTTTATTTGAAACACAATTAAAGCATAAATTAATGTGATTTTTACCCTTATAAAGAATATTTGGAAGAAAATATTCTTCCAAAATTTGATTTTTCACCTGATTCGCTGCTAGATGATGCGGCTGGTGGTAAACATCTATGATTTTACTTTCTAATGAAATCGGAGCAAGAACTAATGTAGCATTTGACCCCTTCAACTTACATTTCAGTAAATTATCTTCACGAATTATTATCATTTTTTTAATATCTCGTCGCCAGTATTTACAGTTTTTAATGTTTGCTAAATAAAGGTCACTTTATTGTGCGTTAATAAATTCACTCAAAGTTACGCACGATTTGACCCAAGAATGAGATATTGATGATATGTGCTTTCCATATATCGTTTATTACAACATAATTCAGTAGAATAATAAGAGTGGTGGAAAGATGTTTTGCAGGAGTTTATATAGAATATCAGCAGACGCTGACTTGCAGTAATATCGTGTCTAGATCAAAGGAAACCGCATCCTATGTATTAACGGTAATTCCGGTATTATACAGAATGCTCAGTTGCAGAATACACTGTATTATGTATCTACGTAATAGTAATTATAAGTAATAAATATACTAGCAGAAAGGTCTGTCTCACAGTAATTCAACTATACTATTTAAGATACGTAAATAACCATAACCTACAATCTTCTCTCCTCCTATTTTTAATTTGAATAATATGATTACAATTCTATTATTTTAACCTAGTTATATAGCTCAGACGCGAAGTCGTAAGATTTATGAATTCATTTTAAATTTCATTAAATACGGTATACTATCAATCTTCTCTCCTCGTCTTTTAAATTAAAATTTATTCATAAATCATAGGCGTAATTCTGAACTACCACATTTTGTAAAATATCGGTTGGCACCATAATTCAAACACTGGTCATACAGAAGTAACATTTTTTAATTATAAGGTACTCATATTTAATCCGTAGAATTATTTAACACTCACATAAGAATTGTTTAAACACGTTTTACCACATTATTCATGATGATAATGATACAGAAACATTTTTGAAAGACCAATTTTAAGATTTTCAGTTAACATTAATACGAGAGTCCCTAACTCTCAGCCCTCAACTTTGTTATTTTCTCGATATGTCGATCTTTTGTCGACCATTGCATATGTTTGGTACTGTTTTAATTGTACTAATCAATAATTGTACTTAGGACATTTAAGAGTAACTGAATGAAAAATCCTTTAGGAATATTATTTGATAATCATTTTAGAAAATCAAGGTTTTCTTCGATTTAATAGTTCAAAATAGTATTTTAAAGTAGCTAATTTTAAAATAAATTGTTTTTCTATGAAAAATTAACACCAATGTCTATTGCTAGCTTGCAACTCACTATTTTATAGGTCATTCTTTTCAGATTTTTGAGTTATTCTACCGCATACAACTCGTTTCCAAGCATTTACGTTAATTGAGTGGTTTGCAGCTCACCCAGAATATGTAACTTTTAAGTGTATCATATAATGGTGACTTTTAATTATAAAATCTAAAAATCCGTGAGTTTATCACTGCCGATTTATTTAAGACATTTTAACGCCGGATCCTAATTGGTACATTATGATATAACAATGCAACTAGGCCATTTTACAGTAATTTACAGTCGTTGTAAAATTTTCCATTTTTTAAAATGTCATACATCGCTATATAAGTCGCTACGTTTTGCACTTCTCAAACTAACAAAAAAAAAATGTCTGTAAACGTTCGTGTTGACGCCGATAACGATACAGCAGTAAGTTCATAATTACACCTAAACTAGGTTTAACCCATTTTCTAGAAGTATTTTATTGAAAGTATTATGCATGTTTATGTAGTCGAAGGCTGCTCAATACGTAGGCGGAAACGCTGAAAAACCCCAAAAAATGAATGATTTCGCAAGATAACAGCACGGTCGTATTTTTCTAGAACTTTTCGCGAGATAAGAGCACGAGCGGGGAATTGCGAAATACGAAAGTGTTATTATCCAATGAGAAACCGGCCTGATGAANTTTCGTATTTCGCAATTCCCCGCTCGTGCTCTTATCTCGCGAAAAGTTCTAGAAAAATACGACCGTGCTGTTATCTTGCGAAATCATTCATTTTTTGGGGTTTTTCAGCGTTTCCGCCTACGCATTGAGCAGTTATCTTGCGAAAAAACGCTTATCTTGCGAGTTTTCGAGAACAAAGTTCGCAAGATAACTGCGCACCCTATGTATTGAATCTGCTCTATTTCTGTATAATTTCCGTAAAATAGATTTTTTGGAAAATTATATTTGCTTTCTTTAAGATCTTTAATGGGGTCTTTTAACCATTTGTTATTCGGATACATTTGCTTCATTCGTTCATAGTTTTGAATTTCGTGAAAAAGATCATCATTGAAGTTTATTGATAATTCGTAATCCGTTAAGTTGACTTCGGATATTTTTTCGACCATATGGGTTTCATCTCGAACATCAGCATCGTCCTGCAGTTCTGTTTTCACGGAAATTTCGACAGCTTTTAAATGCACCGCTAGATTTTTTGGAAATTTACTTGCCATAATTTTTATCCCGGATAAGACTTCTTCCTGTGTCCATTTTGTCTTGCCGGTTTGCGTTAACATAATTCGATTTTCGGTTTTTTCAACTTCGTTCATAATTTCTTGACTTTTACTTCGATCTGTCATTTGATCTTCCAAATCAATTTTGTCCCATTGAATTTTTTCCATCTGCGATTCTTCCTTGTCTTTTTCCTCGGAACTCCATTCGTTTTGATTAGACTGAAACGTCAAATAACTAATTCATGACCTAGATCGTTTACTATAGATCTCTTTTTCGATATTTGGCTAGTTAAGTTTCTCTGTTGTTCCACAATTCAAAAAATTATTAACTTCGTTTGTCATTTTTACATCTGTTGTGATGGACTCCATGTTGTACGTCAACTTCTTGTTGGTAACCTTTTCATCGACTAATTACAGTCGGTAACTTTTAACGATATGAGCTGCTAAGTCATAACGACAGTAAATGCTTGTGAATTGCCGTTTTGAACTTAACAACCATAATGTGGGTTAATATACTTATAAGCGTATCAAAAATCTTAATGTTCCATCCATTACTTACTCAGGTATATTGTTTGTGGCTGGTTTTTCCCAATCTCTCGGTTACAAAACCAATTCGGATTTGTGGAAGCGATCGTTCTTTGAACTTCTGACACCATTGATGATATGTGCTTTTCATATATCGTTTAATACAACATAATTCAGAAGAATAATAAAAGTGATGAAAAGATGTTTTACAGGAGTTTATATAGAATATCAGCAGACGCTGACTTTCAGTAATATCGTGTATAGATCAGAGGAAACCGCATTCTATATATTAACGGTAATTCCGGTATTATACAGAATGCTCAGTTGCAGAATACACTTTATTATCTTTCTACGTAATATTAATTAAAAGTAATAAATATACTAGCAGAAAGGTCTGTCTCACAGTAATTTAAATATACTATTTAATATACGTAAGTAACCATAACCTACAATATATCAATCGTATGAAGGTCGTTCATTTTGACCTTATATAATCCAACCAACGAATAATTTTCATATTTTTACGCGTGCTTCGGTCAACAAGGTTCTTTTGGTAATAACGAAGACTCTGATTATCTCTGATTAATCTCGCATTAATAGGTAATCATGAAAAAATCTAAACTTATATAAAATACGTACATTTCTTTTGTACGAATTTCCAGTTTAATTCGCTATTACGAAATGATCCCGAATGAAAACCAAGAGGTCGTTCAATCCCATTTGGATCTAGTTGCGTTAATACACTCCCAAAGCCCTTATCGAACGCGTCTGTAGACAGGTAAAGTGTTCGTCTTGGATCTATATCTGGATAGGCCATTAATACCGAATTGCATATCATGTATTTAATTTATTCCATACAAATATCATGTTCTGTCGTCCATTTAAAGGCTTTTTTAGAACCTGAAATGGCATGTAGTGGCTGTAAATGATACTGTAAAGCAGGTATGCAATTTGATAAAAATGAACAGCTCCCAATAAATCTTTTAAGACTTTTCTGATCTTGTGATCTTTCGAAATTTTTGATTGATTTTATACGATCCGTTAGAGGTCGCCACCCTTTAGAAGAAACCTCAAATCCAAGATATTTAAGCGTAGATGTTCCGAATAAACATTTTGCGTGATTTAAAAGTATACCACTTTTCTCGAACGCTTTCAGTACTAAATCAATATGTTTTATGTGGTCACTTTCTGTTTTAGAACAAATTAAGCAATCATCCAAATAAGAAACGCAAAAATCGTCTAAATATGGATTTAAAATTGTTATCATAACTCGCTGGAATAACGAAGGTGACACTTTAAGACCCATAGGTAGTCGTATTGGGCGATATTGCTTAGAGTTTACTAAAAAAATTAAAAGATGACCATTCATCTAACCTTAAATTCCAAAAACCACTTCTCAAATCCAAACTTGAGAAAATTTTTGCTCCAGGAAGCTTATCAAGTACATCTTTAATACGTGGTATTGGAAAAGTGTTAGGTTTAATGTACTTATTTAGCACAGAATAATCGACTGTAAGACGATGTTTTTTCTGACCATTTTTGATGGTCGTAACTATATGAACAGGGCAATTTGTAGCGAATCCTTTTGAGCTCGGCTCAAATATACTTTTCTCTACAAAATTATCAAGTTCCTTCTAGACAAATTCTCCAGCCGCAAACGGTACAGACCGTGCCTTAATATAAGGTGGTATAAGTTTTTCCTAGCTATAGTTGACACTGTAGTGGGTAGAATAAATTCGATCGTTTTTCTTGGCAGGTTTGGCCTTTTTGCAGTCACCAGTGCTGTGTGTCCAGTTTTTGCCACAGTTTTTGCAGAATTTACTCTCATCCTTTTTTGTTTTGGCTTCTCGTTTGAAACCACTTTTATCTTGCTTCTTCGGCAAGCGGCATGATCGAGCAAAATGTCCAGCACGACCACAGTTATAACAATTACCTGTTGGTCGTGATTGAACAGCATGAACTTCCGCATCAGTGAATGTTGAAACTGCATTGAGAAGATTGGCCATACGCTCTGTATTGTTTGTAAGTTGTATAGCGTTTTTAAGAGCATCCGTAATCTGTTGAAACGACGTCACGCTAATCAAAGTGCGCTTGAGTTCAACTACAGTTGTTTGATCAAGATTTGAATATAATCGGTCAACTGTTGATTGAAGTGCAAATTGGTCATTGGTGTTTATGCTAGAGGCTTCAAGGTAATTTTTAAGTCAATGAAGAAAAGCAAGTGGATGTTCTGAAACCTGTTTTTTTGTCGACAAAAAATCGTTAATTGTACCTTGTGCGCCCATAATAAGTTGGATTAAATTTTTTGTTGCTTTTGAAAAATCTGTTTTTGAACCCGTATCCAAATTATTTCCGACCCAAGCGAGGGACGGAGGGAGACTCATGATTATAAGTCTTATTAATTGTCCATCGTCAACGCCTGAACTTTTAAACCAATCGAACGTTGTTTCATGTGCGTTGAGGCAGTCAATAAAAGTGCATTCGCCTGGAGCAAATTTTGATATTCCAGCTTTTGCAGGATTTAACGACAATATGGCTCCACCACGGATTTTACTTACCTTTGTTTTTGTAGGAGAAATAATTTGTGGCTCGATTTCATCATCTGAGTCTGAATCCATCATTATCGTAGTTTGTTTTTTCGGCGAAGACGTCGAAATCAGTTTTCGTCTTTGGGCACTAGCGTTTATTTGTATGTCACGGCTAGTCGTTTCGCAATATTTTTCGCGCTCCGAAGTCGTATTCAAATTGTCTGTTAACGACTCCAATTTAACTAGAATTTCTTTTTTATCTTCCGAGCTTCGGTTGAGTTCCAATTGTGCATGTTGACATCGATTTTCCAACTCCGAGAGTTTATTGTTGAATTCGTTGTGTTTTTCCTCCATTTGATGTTGTAACGCACTATTTTCGTTAACTTCCGCCAGCAGTTAAGTTTTCACAACGTTTATTACCCGTTCATGTTCAGCCGTTTGCTCTTTCAGGTGTTGATCGTAATCTTTAATTATAGCAGTCTGATCAACCGTGAGTTGATTTTTCATTTTCGATATTTCTTATCACATCTAACTGATTAATGGCGTCTTGACCCAACTCAGCATGAGACGAGATCAGTTCGGTATTGCATCCGGTTTAGCTGAAACAGCTTGAATTATCATTTCCTCCAATTGCGCGATTTTTTCTGCAATTGTCTGATAATTTACTTCAATTTCTATCCTTTTACTATCGGAAGAGTCGTAAATCGACGCATTCAGTAAAGTAGGCTTTTTTATCTTGCCTGGGTATATTTGTTTGTTTTCCCATGTTGAATCAACAACGGTTGAGTCGACCCAGCATGGTACCGCATATGAGTTCGCTTTCGATAGTTCAACTTGGGCTTGTCGCTCATAATCGTCCCATGTGTCATCGTCAGTACTGTATCTGTCAATGCTCTCAGTGAAAATTAGGACATGTTTTTCCCACGCTTGAACAGACATACTGTATGTTTTTAAAACATCCATGATGACTGTTTTATCCATGATGACTTTATCCATCGTGGAGATCACTTTACCTTCTTTTACCGATTATTACTCAAAATTTATTTTATTGTCTGACGCGCGATTTTGTCCGCACATGTCTCGCGCAAGCACTTACTGCATTGAGATGCACATAACTCTTTGATTTAAAAATCCGATTAAAAAAATCCGTTTTTAATACACTTTTATTTGACACCAATTAACGTAAACGAATGAAGGTGTATATCACAATGATTTTATTTATCAGAAGCATCTCGGTTATATACAGAAGACAGATAACTTGTATTCTGCAACCGTGCAGAATACATCAGATAAACGGATATATAACAAAGACTTGTTGTAACCGCAACCTTATGGTTAATTACGGTAGTTACGCTTACGTGAAAGTCAATGGCAATTACTTGAATACAATTATGACGGTTTATAGTTTAGGCAGTCATACAGTGTACTAAGAGTTCACTGTATGACCGACTCCGATGGTTATGCATCCATCACCATTAACAATCATAAATAAACACATATTTTTCAGAATAACAGCCTTCACGTTTTTAGTGCCGGGTTTTTTCGATTTTAGAATTTTTTCAATTAAAAAAGTACTCCTTTGTATCGCTTTTTAAGGGTGGTAGGGTCGATTTGTTTACAAACAAGCATGAAAAAAGAAAACGTTGTGGACAAGGCATACATTCTGTGAATTTAAAAATGTCATGTACATCTTTTCTCATCTTTCGGGAATAATTTCTCATCTTTTCACGTACCATAATTATTGAGAGTGACCTTGAATCTAAGCCTGAACTTGGCACTTCCGGTTTCTTATTCTTGCTACTTCTTTTGCAGAGTGTGTTGGATCATTTTCGTTTTTTTGTGCAAAACGTTTGAAATAAAAAAACATTTTTGATTTTTTTATTTATTTTTTTTTAATTAGTGGAAAATAAGTGTTTTTCCCTATTTAACACTGAAAAAAATACTGATCCAAGAAAAAATCTAAAACTGTGTTCTGACAATTTTGAAGCAAAGAGCCTTCATATTATCAGAAAGAAAGAATCAATTAAATATCAGCTGCCGTATTTACGAAGTAGTTTTTTTCCACTTTTTGGACAGTAAAAATAATGATTAATCGTGGTTTTAGCACAAAAGGCGGTCTTTTTTTCACGAAATTATCATAGAGTTACCTAGAAGACTTCTGATGATGATAAAAGTTAAATGAACTAAAAAGAAACACGCAAACAAATTTTAGCAGAAAACTACTTTGTGAGCGATTTCGCATTTCACCAAATATTTTAAAAGTTTGAAATGCTCAAAATTTAGTGGGCGTTCTAAGACGATATCTTTTCTAGAAATTTCATGGAAAAGTTTTGTCATTTAGGAATTCTAACGAATATTTTTGACGATATTTTTTATAGAAATTCCTCAATAATTAACTTGTTTGTACTTCATAACTGTGGTAGATTAAGGACGGGCTTGGCTTGTTGTTTCCAAATAAAACCGAAAAATCAAAAAAAAATGATCGTTAAAAATATTTTTGTTGTTTTATCAATTGAATAGGGTTTGCTCAGTACACAAGGTGTGCAGTTATCTTGCAAAAATTGTCGCTCGTACGCATATCTTGCGACTTTTCTAAGAAATATTTTTCAGGACTTCCGCCTACACACTGATCAGTTATCTTGCGAAAACTGTTTCTAATAAAATCAAGTACACCAGATGATTCGTTATAGGGCTGCTCGTTATACACCCCCTGCGCTGTTATCTTGCAACTATTGCATGAAAAAAAATCTGCAAGATAACGGAGCGAACGGGGACATCTGCAAGATAACAGCGCAGGGCTTAAGACATAAAGATAGGGATTCCTGGAAAATTGGCCGAAAACAATCTGCAAGATAACGGAGCCAACGGGAAAATCTGCAAGATAACGGGTGACAAGATAACAGCGCAGGGGTGTAGGGCTAAAATCTCATTATAGGGCTACTTTTTGAAAAAACGAAATTTTGCCAAATCCGCCTACGCCTGACTCGTTATAGGGCTAAAATTCGGTTATAGGGCTAGTTTTTCTCCATCTTTAGCGAATTTGTTATAGGGCTATTTTCGTTATAGGGCTAACCGCTAAAAGTGATGGCAAAAAAGTACCCGAGAATTACAAAGGTGAATTTTGACGCACTTTTTTTTGGTTTTACAGTGTAGTATAGAGTTTAGTATTAAGTTGAGTACACCAGATGAATCGTTATAGGGCTACTAAATTGTTTTTGGAAAATAGCCCTATAACGAGTTTTTAGCCCTATAACAGGTTAGGCCTACGCAAAAGCGTGAGTTAAAGCTCGAAAAACCGATTTTTAGACTAGCCCTATAACGAGTTTTATGTATTCCGTAATGTATTCACTAGCCCTATAACGTGTTTTTGGAATTGCGCAATCCGCAAAATAGCCCTATAACGGGAAAGAAGCATGTTTATACGTTAAAAATCTTGAGAATTTTCACAAAAAAGAAAAACATAAAAACATGGATCTAGAATTAGTTCAAATTTTATTACATTTTTCAAAAGAGATAATGATAAAATTATTATTATAAATACCTTATATATTTTTAAACTCGCAAATTTCGAAATTATGTGCCTAAAAGATAACGGCATCGACTGAATTGGTATCATGTATTAATGGTCGAAAGGGCAATTTGTCGACAAAAAAGAATAATGTGGTAAAAGGAAAAGCTAATAAAGGGTAATCCGTCGAGAAATTTAAACAAAAATCATGTACACTAGGTGCGCAATTATGTTACAATTTTGTCCGGTTGTTCAGTCATCTTAAACTTTAACAAAAAAAATTCCGGCGTTATCGCCTACGCATTACGCCCTTATCTTACAATTTTCATCTTTCAATTTGTGTTCCTTCGGTTTTGTAAGATACCGGCGCACTTGGTGTATCTGTCAATTTCAGCTTTTTTTTTAATCGAATTTTTTATTGTGAATAAATAGTAAAGGTAATAACAATTTGTCGACAAATTCCCTTTCGACTTTTTCGACATGATACCAACCCAGTCTGTGATACCAACTCAGTAAAGCGGTCACTATGGTACAATAAGCCATTTAACGGACACTTTTGGGCCTAAACTTTTCCAGCAGGCACGCCTACACTGTGCGCACTTATGCGGTCGATTAAAGGAGGCTGTTATTATGGACAGATGTTCTTAATAAAGATACATATAGGTATGATCATATGATGAGTCATACATTTT
This sequence comes from Oikopleura albicans, assembly GCA_004367875.1. Classification (NCBI taxonomy): domain Eukaryota; kingdom Metazoa; phylum Chordata; class Appendicularia; order Copelata; family Oikopleuridae; genus Oikopleura; species Oikopleura albicans. The sequence goes on from SCLG01000134.1 coordinate 59,343, forward strand.
ATTATGATTTTTACCAGGTAGCCCAGGGCTACTAGCCCTATAAGTTAGTATAGGCTATAACAGATTCGGAAAAAAGTGAAAAAATATACACAGGTTAAGTACTTAACCGTCCATTACTTAACCGTCCGGAACCGGCTTAACCGTCCACTTTTCAGCTAATTTTTTTTTCAGAGCTAACGCCTACGCTTTACCGGCTTAACCGTCCAGTTTGGCTTAACCGTCCGTTTTTTAGTAAATTATTTTGAAAATTTTCTCTTTGTTTCTCAAAAATTGATGTCATATAGCAATATTAAAACTTTTTCAATGGTCAATTGAGTTAAAAAGTGTAAAATAGTAAGAAATAACAGTCATAGAAAAGAGTCACGTGTTATA
>SCLG01000134.1:74635-177282 GCA_004367875.1 Oikopleura albicans
TTTAATAATATATAAAGTTTTATTGTGTAGAAATTTTAACCACCACTATCCTACTCGCGGTGGTTCGGAAGCCAATTCCATGCGCAGCCTCTATCGGCCCTGTTAAAATTTACTTATTTTTTCACGCGCAATTCTAAATTTTGTTTTTTAACCTTAAGATTGTTTAACCAAATTGCTTCAATTCACGAGTAATTTCGCATTCAAATGAATTAGCCCACATTTACTAAAATATTACATCAGATTAATTAAAACAAAAATATTGACCGGTAAGAGTTACGACGAGCATTCATGAAATACAAAAAAGCAGACAGTAGCCACAAAATGAACCATGTTAGTCCGCGATAGACCACAAGTTCATCAAAAACATTAAGATAATTTTTTTTTNTTTTTTTTTCACGACCGTCAAAGTCTACTTCAAAATATTGTAGACCACTGGTGGTGCCTTTCTTGGCGATTTTTTTTCTCATTTTTTTTCCTTCAACGTCAATGAAATTGCTGATTGTGACCTCAAATAACAACACAATTTTTAGATACGAATCCGCAACATCTGAAGAGGGGGGCGAATTGATTGATTACCCTGCTGTGCTTTCTTCAATTACTGTTAACCACTGTGCACCTTTGAAAAATAGTTGGCTTGGAACGGCACTGAGAAAATGGAATTTGTTGATTTAAGAAACCTTTTCTTTGTCAATTATTATTCGTGCATTTTTACGATCAAAATTTTAATTCGAGGGCTTGTAATGGGATTTGCAGCGGGTTTCATTGGTAGCTTTTCCGGCGTGATTCTCGGGTTTTCGATGGGATACATGATTGTTGGACATCCAGATTCCGAGTATAAAACTTGAATACCGGTTTAGTTTTTGATAAAATGTTTCATTCGGGGTTCGTTTGACTGATAATCAAAATGACAATATTGCTCGAAATCGGAAACTTCTATAAATTACACTACCTGAAGGGTTATTTTACCAGTTTTGGGCCCAAAACGTATCAAGGTTAACAATTATTTAACCAAACACACCGATGGGATATCTTATCAAATTTGGGTTATCTTACCGTTTTTTAGCGTTTATAAAAATGCGATAACCCGTCAAGTGGTGTATAATAAGTAAATTTACTTGATTCAACAAATTGCTTTTCAAAACTCCTTCCAAAATCAACTATGTCTTTTTTTGCGTTTGACTATTCTGTTTTATTTCGAACACATCACCACCTGTACAATTATTTTAACACCGCTGTTAACAAAAACCTGCCACACCGCAAATAATAACCTTTTCTTTTCTATTTTAGATTATATCGGAAACGGATTTATTGGGATTATTTTAGTTAGCCATATATTTTTTTATTATTATTACTCATTTATATTGTGCGACGAACTTTCTTCGCTGGATTATTTTCCAAGTGTGACGACGTACCAGTACGAACATCCACATCCATTGCTTTTATCGGAAACTTTTGCTCTTCCTATAATTTGTAACTTAATCTAGTAAACTAACCTATATCTGGTCTTTCAAAAATATAAAAATTAAGCTCGAAATTAATAAAACAAAACAAAACAAGTAGTATATAACACTAGTCAACAAAAAAAAATATATTTCGAGTTTGATTTTGACAAATTTTGTGGGGGTTTTGAAATTTTGCACCCCGGGGGTTAAAGTTTTTTAGATCATCATCGACGCGCTACAGAAACGGGGCCAGTTTGGGCCTCGTTCATCATGATTTGTGGAGTCGATTAGACTTTGACCATAAAAGGAAAAGGCGTAAAAATCTAATGTGTTTTAACGGTGAAAGCGACTCGGCCACATTATTCCCCTCGCAATGAGTATTATTATTTTTATATTGTAATAAGATTACCCATTACGTGGCATGTAATATGACCGGATCGCTTTCAGCCTATAAACACATTATTTAAAATTAACATCAATCTGGTGAGCCCGTTGTTATGTATTAAGACGAAAATCATTTATTTTTACGCCTTTAAAGACAAGTGTTTTAACATTGATTCGTAACTTTGCTGATATTGGCGTGTTGGTTTGGACAACTTACTTTTTGGTTATTGGAATTAGGAAAGATCCGTGATACCGGAGTAGGAAGATGATCATTGAAGCTTTTGTTTAATGACTTGTATATAAAATAGTGAACCTAACAACTGGCCCATAAGCTGTTTTTTTTCTTTCTGAATAATGTCACGTTTTCCCATAACTGGTCGGGTAATAAAGTCTTAATTAGAAAACAGCTTATTTCCAGACGGCCTAAGACCAGATAAATGTGGTAACACAAGGGCGTGTCGACATGGGGGCTTAGGTACTGTAGCTCCGTTATCACACACCTTCCCTACTATCCAATGACCATCCAGTAACTAGCAGTCAATGGCATAGCGGATTTCATTACCAAATTGGAGTGTTATACTCCTATTGGTCCTGTTAAATTCTACTTTTTTTGCAAAATATGAATCACAGATGAATCAAAGCATCCGCGCAAGCTGTTAGTTTGCATATAATAGCGTTTGGTGCCTAAAATTACATAATTTCACTTACGTTAGTGGATCATACAATGAGATTTTAGTGGAACTCGTCATTAGAATACACTTCCTACGCAGTTATCTGGCCATAGTGTTTGCTAATTCGTTAATATGGCCGGACTTTTGAGCAACAAATTTCAGATTCTCCGCCTACGCTATGCCATCTGACCGTTTTTACTTAAAAAATGTTTTTCGGCGAAAATGTCGGCCAGATAATTGCGCAGGGGTGTATTTATAGACCAAAAACCGAAGAGTGAAATATATTTGTAGATTCCCAGTACATATTATGTTATATGGAATCCACACCTAAATTTATTTTGGCAACAAATTTTGCCCGCCACGACAAGCTTTCGTTGCCGCGTTCTTACAAAATTAAATTAATTATTTAATGAAGCCATTTATTTTTCGGATTTACAATCATTTTCTGTGTATCGTTTTATTGATACATCATGTATTTTACATGTACCCTGTTGCGAGAAAATAGATTGAAAATCATACCGTCGAGGGTTCGTATACTTTTGGTGTTTTCTGTTAACTCGTACGCTGCATAGTACCGATATTTTAATAAAAGAGAGTTCTGGAATCAAGTTACTGGATGACCCTCTAATTTGTTACATTTTAAAGCCTTATAATCGAATTATATGCCGCGTAAGAGATAACCCGTGAACATATTTTATTTTTTTCTGACTTCGGCAATCAACTAACAGGTTCTTTAGATAAATCTCGACTTTTTCCGTTCCCAATCTCTCAATGCGCAATTGTGGAATTTTTTCCTAAAAATATTTTGATTGAAAATATTTTTCCTTAACTCTACGAGTTATGTTATCAACACTTCTCCAGTGGGGTATTTCAAATGACACATCCAAAAGACAAAAAAAATGACTGTAAAAAATCTTATCAAAACATGGCCCCATTCCTCCTAACATTTATTGCAACATTCTTTAACCGCAAGGAGATGCGTTCACTAATGTTGACTAGTTATTTGAGACCATTTTCTAGGGCCATAATTTTGACGCGTCCTTTTTGAGATAGTGTCAAAATAACCGCGTGGATCCTAATAAGGTCAGACAAGCACAAAATCAGATTTTACGTTTTGCAATAGTTCTTATCCGTTTTCGCCCAAATTTTATAAATATTTCCATACGTACGGTATATTTCCTTGTAATATGAAAAAGGAGTAATTTTGCAACGTGGTCAAATCATTGTAGGTACCAATCATGACTAAAATCAACGGGTTCAGAGAGACCGATAAGTGTACCTATTGTATATTTTACGTTTCGTTTTTCCTATTCATTTTTTTTTGTTCGGCGCGTTTTCCTCTATACAAGTTCGGTAGAATTTAAGTTAACACATTGCTTGAAAACAATATCTTTATATACTTTTGGCCGATCTACTTTGGGCCGTAAAAAGCCTTTATGACATCACGGAAGCTATGTGCCATTAATATGACGAAATAATTTTTTGGGAAAAAAAGGTTGCTAGTAGGGGGAATACTGTCAGACTCAGAGTCTAAAAACGAACATTTGAATACCCCTCCAAAGTCATCAAATCATCTACCTGAGAATCTTGCATTTCCTTGAATTGGTCGAAAAAAATCACAAAAAAACAATTGCAGTCGGTTCTGATCTACGTTCAATTGGTCATTTGATTTTCATGAATTGCTAAAATAAGTTCAATTAAAAAAATATAAAAAAATCATACACACTTGAACATTAAAACAGCACGTAGCCATTCATTGAATCACTTTTGTTGGAAGTCTTGCTTTGCTTTTGCTCGAAATTGACAAAAAATCGAACTTGAAAAGGAACCACCATTTTAATAACGCGTTATATTATTTTCATTAGACTTCAATTTTTCAAATAAGATTATCTATGAAAAACTTAGATGTTAGTTTTTCTCAAGGGTTATTAGTTCCTGATATGACCAGTGAGACGCAGTTAGACGTGGCGGTCGCGGCAGCTTGTAGCGAGCTCGATTTGCGGAAGCTGGAAAACCTACACGATTCCGATTCGGGGCTCGACACGACTTCCATAGGCACATAATCACAAACCAGCCAGAGAAGCATTTTTTGCCAAATTCATTTTGTTAATTTCTCTTTTAATTTTAGGGAGCCAGAAAAATCGCAAAAATCAGCCAGACGACGAAAAGACAGACGATTCGCCGGCGCTTTCGCCGAAGAATGTCAAATTGTCTGACTCTGGGGTGGCTTCGGACTCGTCGGCTGAGGCGCCAGTCCAACCCGCAAAACCCAAAAAACAATACGATTCGCGCCGCCGACGCATACCAAAACTTGGACTTAGCATCAAGCAAAATCCGGATTTAAGTTTTATCCGGCGGAAAGCGCCGCCCAGATGCATTTCGTGTGGGTCGGGCCTGTGCCAACGCCAGCCGCTAGTCAAAACCAATGGCATTCTTTTCATGAAACGACGTGAGCAAGAGCTGCTCAAGGAGGAACAACGATTATATGAGTCGATTTGGGACTGTGCTTTCACCAGATCAGACATTGTCGCCGACTGGACAGATGATCTAAAAGACCACCAGGTTTTTTTGAATTTAAAAATCGAGAAAGTTGTGTCTCGAGTATCATACCGTGTGCGTAGAAAGTATTTGTAAAATAAATAATATAAGTAAATATAAATAAATAATATAAATATAATTACAATATAAATATACACCGCCTGACTACGGAACTTAACACCACGGAACTTAACAAAAATCACGGAACTTAACAAAAATCACGTAACTTAACACCTTTTTTCAAATTGTTTTGTTAATTTACGTACATAAGTGGTACACCGTGGTATACTTTGGAAGGTGGTGTTGGTAATTTTCAGAGTGAAAAAGAAAAAAAAGTTTTGATGCAATTTGCATCGAATTTCCGAAAGGATCTTAGACAAATTCATGTTTTTTTCAAGAAAATAATGCTACAAAACGATGTCTTTTTACGTTTTTTTAGGATACAGATTTTAGAACGTTATCCATAAACTATGCCGCTGAGACGACTTATTCACAATTTTTAAAATCTCTATTTTTTTCTCAATTGTTAAATGCTTTTTTTTGTCATTGTCTTTATTTTTTCCTTTCATTATCAATTATATCATTGATATCAAACATGTTGAAAATTATCAAATTTTGTTCTTAAATTGAAACAAAATCTAGAAAAAAAGGCCTAAATTCACGGAACTTAACAGTTTTTAAAAAGTTTTCGAGCATTTCCGCCTACGCACTGACCGTGGATCTTAACAAAATTCACGGAACTTAACAAAATTCACGGAACTTAACACCTTTTTTTTCGAAAAGTTTTGTTAAGTTCCGTAGGCAGTTGGTGTAATTATAATATAAATATAATTATAATATAAATATAAATAAATAATATTTCATGCGAGTCCGTAATTTCACAGTTACTAAGGATAATTTGCCATAAAAAGGGTTCTCAAATGAGTTGTTAGCCAGTTGACAGAAAAAAGAATCTCTTCGGCCATGGCCGGCCAATCAGCGCGCTCGAAGAGCGATCTTCATCGATTGTTCATCACTTTTTTTGTTGAGCGTTGTCGCCATTGGCCAAAGTCCGCCCGTTTTTTTATTTCGTTAATTGAGCACCGTTTCATGGCAAATTCTCCTTATACGTAAAAACTGTATGAAGTTGTTCACAAAATAACTCATTTGTCCCTAGGTAGACTATCTATAATTTGTTTTCCTGGGAGCCCATAATTTTTGTCCGCGTAGTAGACTTTTACGTTTTTATCACCAAAATAATCACTTTGATCAATCAATGCTTAGGGTCTGTACTGTAATACACATTCAATAAATGAAGATTTAAGTAAAAAAATCGAATTCTAAATTATATTTAAAGGACTACTGTGAGCAAGAAATAAGGCGCTGTTTGCGCTATCAACGGAAATTTGACGAAAAACAACGAAAGCAACAAACAAAATATGCTGATGATGACGAAATTGATGAAACCAGTAATGACTTAGAGACGGGCCATAAGCACGATTGCACAAACCTAACCGAAATAATCGACGATGAGTGCTTGGAGCCCTCCTTGCGCCGTGAAAACTCGCGCCGCGTCTCCAAAATGGATTTTGGTGAGCGTTTCAAGAAAATGAAATCAAAAGTTCAAAATACTATGCAACGCGCAAAACCAAATCCGATTATCAATGGAAAAATATTATCGATAGAGGAGGAGTTTCTGCCGCCGCCGACAGCGCGGCCCAAAGTTAAAACTCGACCTATAAGGGACGAGGATTACGAAATTAACTTCTCGGGCAAGCAGCTCCAGTCTACAGTTTTGGTAAGCTGAATTTAAGCGTTCAATTAAAAAGACTCTTGGAAGATTGATTTTTCCTAAACTTCGGCGTAGTTATCCGACACTTGTGCGGAAACAACTATGCAAGATACCTATGCCGAATAATTGCGCAGTGTGTAGGCGTATACTCGGATTATTTGTATGAAAACTTTAACCATTTATTTCTCCCTAGCGTCTCCACTGTGAGAATTGTGTGCTGAAAGATAAACCGGAAGAATTTCAAAGCGTACTATTTGTCTGCCAGTTGTAATCTCTAAAGGAAGAGAGATAAACTGCGTCTAAACTAAACAAATAAACACCATAAAGGACCATTTGAATAATAACATTGTCCGGTATTCAAATTGTCTACTCTTACTGTACATTATATCTAATAAACCGCCATTGTGTTTTCTGTTCTTAATTCGGTGTTTTGTTGTTCATTTCAAATTTCCATTTTCAGCAGCAGGCCTTTTCTCGAATTTGTTAGATCCGTTACTTCGACCAGAGGTCTGCAGGATTCTTTTGTACCCTACCCTTCACTGAAAAAAAGGGTCCTGAAAATGTTTTTTTTTTCATTCTTTCTCAATCATAATTACCCAAGCTAAGACAAATACACGAGCAAGGATAATTACCCGCGGGTTAACTTAAAGTTAAACTAACAGTGAGAAACATAGAGGAAAATTGCAAAATATTATTTTGTTGCATTTATTTGATGCATTGTACTGCTTTAGTCTCATGAAAATCGGCTGAGCGTTTCTAATATACCGTGTCGGCATATTTTAAGATGAAATTTATATATATATATCGTATAATTACGGGGTTGCGTTTATGTCCGGCGTTTGTTCCCTCGATGACGAGCCGAGTATGCTGATACTGGCGCTTTTATTTCCATACTGGATAAGTCCGTCGGCGGTTAAACCCGCCTTATCCGTGCTCGTCTTTCTGCTTCGCGCAGCTGCGTGAGAAATAATTTCTTTTTTTGGATTTCGACATTTTCTAAATTCTCCAATCAAATTATGTAGATCACTCAGAAAGAAAGAAACGTTAACAAGACCAATTATTTAAGCATAAAATTTTTTTTGAACTAATTGTTAAACTATGGACCATGACGAAATTCGTATTATACACATATTAATTCTGTATAAATTCAGCCTACCCCGGGTAGCTCGGTAGATTGCTGGCCACTACAACAGGTCAACAAATCATATTTTTCACTTCAACTGCCATGCAAGCTGATTTTACCGGACAATTCAAACCATTTTCATCTTGAGTAAGCGGCAATATAAAATTACCTGATCATAAATGTAATCATTATAACGGCAATAATTGTGAGTGGCGCGATAAACAACAAGTAGCTCAAAAATACGGTCATAGACTGTTCATCTGATTTCTCACATGTTGTACTGAGTGCCATTGTATCATTAGCCAGATCTTCGCCAATCACGGTCAATATATTTGTCACATTTTCGTCCAGCACATCATTTGTCATCCTTAATGTTAAAATTGATGACATTAGAAATTAAGTCCGTTTTATTACAAACCTGATCGATTGATCGATGTCCACATCTTTGCAGGAAAGAGCTTGCTGGTAACCAAGACCATGAGGGCTACTCAGAAATGAACTGCAACATCGGTTTAATTGAAGCAAGCGACGACATTTATCTGATATTCTCGATTTTTCTTCCTTGACATATACTTTTTCGTAACACTAAAATATTTATATTAAACCGGTACTTCTCAATAAAATCCGGAAAAATGGTACTAGCAAAATTACAGATCCTGAAGCGAATTTGTTTTTATGTTTGCCGAAGTAAACTATCCACCGAATGTCGCGAGACGAATGATTGCTGCCGTTGATTGGTCTGTCAGATCAGGTATTGTACAAAAATGACAAAAAGTTGAACTTACATTGCAACTTTAACGGTAATGAGTCGAGCCAAGCCAAGAAAATTTTATAGCTATGGCAAGCCGTGTCTAGCCGAGCCAAAAAAAGTTGTTCGCTCAAAATCCGAGCCGAGCCGAAAAAAAAACCAATTAGGTCGAGCTCTGCTAGCCTATGCTATTATGGTTAACCATCCAACGCGCTAACTTCGCTTTTGTACAATACTGAAAGTGTGAGACCCATCAGCGTCAACACTCTAATACGACATTTCGTGGACTTGAGGAAAATCTGGAACTCTGGGATGATTTTTTTACCCCCGTTTTAAATGCCTTAGCACCTGAATTGCCAGTTTTGCTGCTAAAGGAAGTTAAGAATACTTGACGTCGGATTACATCAACAATAACTATATGACGTTTCCGAATAATTACCGAGTAATAAGTACAAATAATAAGTTGGGGACGTATGGCCATCTATATAACATGTTATTTTTGGTGAGGTTTATGGACCGTAAATCCGGCTCCTTGATACTGCTACAACTCTGCTTGATTACATGAATTAATAACCGTAAATGAAAAGGGTGTTGATATATTTAGGCGAACAAGTAAGTTATGGGCCATGACCTACGCAAGCATATGCCTATAGAAAACCCTATTACACATGTTAACACATTACAATTGTATTTTAACAACCTAGACACTATTTATGTATGAACACTATGGCAGTGTTGGAAAAGTTGGCCAACGCTACAAATTTCCCCAACGTTGGGCGTTGGCCAACGCACCCTAACGCTTTCAACACTGCACTATGGTACTCTTGGACTATCTCGGTATGAATTGAAAACGCGTCACAGATCACACAGCCTACTGAACAAAATTGAAATTGAATTGAATGTTATATTCTATTTAACTGAATCGAGCTTTAAATTTTTCAATATATTAAAGTGTCAATATTTTAAACTTGAAGGATTTGTACCAATGTACCAATGTATTTAAAAAAACCTACAGAAGATTGCCGAAAGTATGGCCATATTGGCCTTTTGTAATAGAAAAATATATTTATAAAAGTTTGCTTCAAAGTTGGTGTAAAAAACAACCTGTAAAAATTATGATATAGGGCACAAATAACTTACGGTGGAGCAAATGTTTCTTCGACAACTGTTTGTCCATACACACATAGCCGGTACGGCGAACAGACCGACTATAATCATCATTTTCCACATGTGTAATATGAGTATTTGAAGTTCGCTTTCACGTCTGTAGTAATCAGGAACACTTGACAATAAGGGTTGTAAAGATCTGAATATGAATAAAAATATACCTAAAATACTATTGAGATTAAAATCTGCCCGAGAAATACTATTCATAAACCAGTAATCCGTGCCTGTCAAACCCACTTTGTCGATTAAAGACTCAAACGTTGATTAAACCCATTTTAGTACGGTTCCCTGCCATTTTCCAACTAATTATATAATTAATTTTAGTTCAAGTTCAAATTTGGTTTCGCCTATATATATATTATATATAGGTACTGTTCATATGTTATTATTCTAATCGTTATAAGAAGCAATGATTTCTTGGCCAAAAACTGTCCTTCATAAATTATAATTTATGGTAATTGGAGTTTTAAAAGAAGGGTATTCTAAAACTTCAACTATAAAAACACTCATAATACCGTGGGTATAGGAATAAAGGACCGGTCCTACCAGTTGTTAACAAAATTAACGCTCTATTTATTTAATTTTTACAATTTGCGCAAAATTCGTATCATTATTCATCTAAATTGAAAACGTACCTTAAAACTGCATGATGAACCCATATTTCAAAGTGCCCGGATACACCCTTATTGTGCGCCCTAGCTGAAAAACAAACTGGAAAAAGGCAGGATTAAACGACTCGCCGGATAAACCGACAGGGACTGTACTTGATGTTATTTACTTACGAATTTTTGTTATTCTGTTCACTATAAAAATAAGCCTGTTTTCTCTGTTATCCAAGTTCAATGTTCCGATAAAAGTTTTCAAGTCTTAAACCCCACTTTTGAAAATTGTTTATGACATTGAAAGTACGTCGAAAGTTTCTTTTTGTATGAAAGTGTATGACTCTCGCCAGGCGTGGAAAGAAGGACCGCTTCAGCCAATAAATTCAAACGTCATAAAATACAAAGATTTCCGACACGACCAGTACACATCACGACGTCAATGATGAGAACGGAAATCATTTTTCAGCCACGGAAATTTTTCAAGAGATTCAGAAGAGAAACATTTCTGCCCAAAAATACGTTAAAAATCATGAAAATTCTCAACACATATAAAAAATAATATAGTCATGTTATTATGCATTCTAATGGTTTATTATCATCATAAAACGTTCTTCAATCGTCAAAGTCTTGTTAAATATTATAATTACAAAAATATCAGTTATTTGGTTTTCACAAGATGACTCTTATATGACGATGAGAAAATTTGCCAAGAAAAGTACATTTATTTCTCAAGGTTAAACGATGCAAGGAGCAGGGTAGTTCCTCGTCTCGATGCCGTTTTGACTGGTTTTATTTTTTCTCTTCCATCATTAATCTGGGATCAGTTATACTGTATATAACTTATACTATATTTATTTTATTAATATTAAAATTTGATTTGGGGCCTTTTCCGACCTTTATTTGCCGGAACCTTACTTGGCGTCAAAATTTTGTTCGAAATGTAACCACCTATCCTTACTTGTCGTTCCGACCCTTACTTGACGTGCCCTTATTTGGCCGTCCCCTGTATACTGTATGTTAATGGACGTTGTACTCAACACAGTGGACGTCGACGATGAATCAAAATGATTTATTTAGTCTGGATAAATGGTTATAATCGGTTCAGTAATCAACATACAGGTGCGTGAGCATAAGATGCCAAAAGGTTGGTAGACTTGGACCTGGAACTTTAGTTCAGCTAACATCATCAGCAATCATTGTTTTCATTTTTGTTACCCTCGGGTAACTTTTTTTAATTACAACTAAAACCCAGTTATTCGTCAAATGCGTACAAGTTTGATAAAATTAACTCTTTCACTTTCGGTCAGACTATCGAGAATATATTCTTTCGAAAGTAACGACTTAATATTGTCAGTTAATTGTAATTTTTTTAATTATTACTACTGCGATTCCCATCATTTTTTTTTGCGTGGGAGGGCAAATCGCTTTTAGGTTGAACAGACGATATATTAAAATGATTTGTCTATTTTTTTTATTTCAGGAAAGGCATAACATCAGCCCAAAATTTCTTAGCAACTCTAAAATATTCCAGTTTTGACGATCTTCTTTTTCCACGTTTGAAATCCATCCATGTCCACCCTGGGTTGTGGATTGCCAACGACAAATTATGATTTTTTATATCAGCAAGAGCGGATACTACACCAGTTCCCGCTAATTAGATATTATTGCCATGTTTAAAAAATTATGTTCCTGATTTAGTTACCTGAATAATAACCATTTGCGGCAGCATCATCTGCGCCGATATCTACGCTCATATAAACATCTTTTATACGATTTTGTTTGAGAGCTTCTTTTCGCGTTGCTTGTAGTGCGGAGTCGTGAACCGCGCTCCAGCCGAAGTTGACTATTACGTTGGGTGAGTGTGTGTCAAATTTTTAATTTTGTTCCGTTGCACTATTGGTTTCGTGTGATCGTAAGCAGTTACATACTGCCATAGTCTGTAACTGAATTACATGCCACTAACAACACTGTTGATTTAATATACCTGTTGATTTAATATACTGTTGATTTAATATGTACAGTGGTTGATAACGTTTTTACAAGTCATCCAGATTCTCAATGAAGGCATGTAATATTTCGCAGTGCGAAATTCGCACTCTAGTTTTTGGAGAATTGATTAGAAAACGGGTTTTGCTGCAAAGGTACATAAAATAAATACAGTACTCTCCTTCTTCAGTTCCGCACTCGAGCCTAAAAACACGGCACTTAAGGAACTGACGGTACTTAAGAGTTCGGGGGAGGAGCCTTTATTACAGTTATCAGTATAACTTATACTCAGTATTATTTATGTTAAATATGTATAATTATGTAGTTTATTCTTATCAACGCCTTACAATCACCCAATTAATATGCCATCGACGCACTTTAAGAGAGAAACATTATGCTTGTTTAGCTCCTTTTGTGGAATATTTCGTCCTCCTTTGTTCAGTGTATCGGAAAGCATTATAATATTGTCACTGCCTTGAGTTTTTTTCAACCATTTCAAGAACTTTTCGAGTCTTGCTGATCCTCCGGTAACATCATTCTCAATAAGGGTTCACAATTAAAAAAAAACTATATCCGCGTCAAGATCCCTGACAAAGTATATAACCACTGCCGTATTTATCGACTCGTTTCACTTATTTGACCGCAGAAAAACCTGTGGTCTCCCTACTAAAGTGTCAGATGAAATCTGTTTAATTAAAAGATTTAATGGCCAACGCTAAATAGAAAAATAAGAAAAAAACGACTGTGTTGTGCCTACAAGTTAACAGTGGGGAGGGTTCGTTTGGTTGACAACCCTATACTCAATGTGTACAAGCCAACCGTCAATGCCGTAAAATCGGCTCACTCGTTCTATATGTTGACATGCTTCAATTGGCCGCTCCAACAAGTATTCAATATTATTATTTATTGCTTTTCCACTTTTGTCGTCCATAGCGCCCACCTCACTCCTGATCACGCCAAGTGCTTTGACACCATGATAGTGCGATTTATCCAGCCAATATCTGTCAACAAATGAATGATTTGTTAAGAGTAGTTTTACTTGTAAATAGAAAACACATTTAAAAGACACTGTGATTTTCAATTTGTACGGTATTCCAAAAGTGTTAATATTTAACTATCTTCAGGATATCTGGCATGAAACGTAAGACGTTTTCAAAATTAGAAATTGTGTCAAATATGCTGGTGACATCCGTATACACAAAGTATACACAAATTGGACGATAAATAACCCACAAGTGAAGTAAGTAAAGCTTTAACCTTCAAACTAATTTTTTAAAAGCTCCGTTAACACATATGCGGACTTCTGTCCGCGTCATTACTCGTTGTGTTCTTACATAAGTAATTTTTCATTATGAGCAAAACGATGGTCCTGAATCGTATGAGCATACTCTCGAAAGCTCTCCAACCACCCTTGGACACTTTTTGGTCGATTTGATCACAAAAACACCAATTCACAAACGGTTAACCGGGTGACATACGGGGTTCATTTTGCTACGGGCTAGTGGACCGTTGACTACTTAACAGTTTGGGAAGAATATGACAGAAAAAAAAATGTGCGTGAAAACTATTAATTTCAAAAAATCTCTTTTTTGAGATTTCCTATGTCAAATAAATGGCTAATAAATATTCCTTACGGACATACAATTTTTATTTGCTCTCCGCCTTTGTTATCGATTATTCTATGTTGGTTTTCACTGCCGTCACATTTAATAGCAATAAACACCAAAATAAACTCGTTATATATACCCATCACCACAATATGTGTTTGAAGGTTGAGAGCTAACTTTCAATGGTAGGATATGGAAGGATACACCTTTTTAATCACTCGGATGAACACGGATACAATCAAACTTCACAAACCTGGGCGGAATTGATATAAAATAATCACTGAAATAAATAAAAACATCCGTTGTTGCCCAAACATCATCAGGAATCGAAAACTTCAAACTATACGATTTGTTATGTGGATTATAGTCGGTATAACGGTCATCAGTATACTGTTCTTCCATTTTATGGACGATGCATAATTTTCGGTCCTTTTTGCGTCGGTTGAATGAGAGTTTGGCACTAGGCAACTTTCACATTAATTTAATAGGGAATGGGAATATAAACAGCACTTACTTAAGTGGCATTTGCGTTTGACATTCGCGCGGAATATCGGTTTGAAACCATGTAATTAAGTCGTTTTTGTCTTCAATGGGGAATGTTTGGGGTTTAGGATCCGTATTTGATTCCGAATGGCGACTGAGACAAGTGTTTATCAACCTGATTATAAGCGCCATATACCCTAGGGTTTTTTTCATTTTCTAGATTTTGTTTAAAACAATTGGCCCCTACTCGTCATATCGCATCAAAATTCAGCGCGAGATTGTCTTTTTTAGGTCTTAATTCTAGTGTATAGTACTGTGTGGTTCAACAATGCATCAGCCAGGGCAAATTTCCGCACGCAGTTTTATATTGTTTCAACATAAAAAGTGCGTCTTAAATTTTGCTCCGCCTGATTAATTGTTGGACCACACGGTAGGATGTAGAGAACGTATTATTTTTTAAACTGAACGGCGTCTAATTTCTTTAATTTTTTGTATAGCAAAAAAACGTTGTGACATGAAAAACACTTTTCGGAAAGACTTGGGTCTACTAGTCGTCACAGTTCGATCCCGTGTTGCAGTATCTTCTACATTCGAGTCACTTTGATTTCTTCGTATATCAGATCTGTTTCCGCTCTGAAAACAGACAGTTGCATTATGTAGTTTAGGCCTATCTACCCCTCCCTTGTCTCTAATTTAGGCGGTTTTCTCGATTCTGTTACACTTATCTTTTCCAAAAAAAACGAAAAGATACTTTTTATGCTGAAACTAAATGAAACTGCGTACGGAAATTTGACCTGGCTGATTCATTGTTGGACCACATAGTATACGTAATATATGTAATAGATCTATATATTATAGATTTCTCAATTATTGATTCCTTACAAAAACTTATTTAATTATTTATAAAAATAGATAAAATTAAGTTATTGAAGCCACTTTTCATCCGGGATGGTTTTTGTGCGCAACTGCACTACACAGTAATTCTTGGTAGTGTTTAATAGCCTTCGACAAAATTGCCTGTCTATCTTGGCTTCTCGTATTTGTACCGGACTTTCAAATCTGTTCAGACTTAGTTTGCCCTTTTTTGGTAATCGAAGAATGCGTTAACGCGACAGTTACCGTGAAAGTGAAAATAATTTTATCAAACTACGCTTTTTGGGCGTTTTTTTTTGTGAAAAGAAATATAGAATGCAAAAATAAACGGAATACGGTATAATTCTTCCTGATACGGTATTTTTAATGATTTTAGAAATTGTCCAACTGAGTCGAAATGATAATTTTAATACTCATTTGGCCCTATAGAGCCGTGTTGGAAGCGTTTGGCGTTAGGGTGCGTTGGCCAACGGTCAATCACCGCGTTGGGAGCGTATGGCCCGTAACCGTTTTTTTTTCAAAAAAAATCCATTTTCCGATTTCTACCAAATATACCACTTGGATAACAAATTGATCACTACTACACCCTCTGCGCTGTTATCTTGTCACCCGTTATCTTGCGGATTTTCCCGTTGGCTCCGTTATCTTGCAAATTTTTTTCGGCCAATTTTCCAGCAATCCCTATATTTATGTGTTAAGCCCTGCGCTGTTATCTTGCGGATGTCCCCGTTCGCTCCGTTATCTTGCGGATTTTTTTCATGCGATAGTTGCAAGATAACAACGCAGGGGGTGTACTAACAAGCGTAATTGTACATGTAGAAAAAAATATATAAACTCATACTTGACTAGCTCGTCTAGCTCGGAACGGCTTTCCCAAAAATGTCCTCAAAATATTTTCCTTGATTATAGTCGCATTTGACATACTTCTTTTGCTTGTGCAGCACTGCTTTTTAGCACAAAAGTGCTCGACAGTAGCTGTGTTCTCTCTTTAGGGGTGTTGTGGATTTGTGAAACCAAACTACTTGGATACTTTATTACTTATTAAGCTTTTGTTTCAAATAACCTATACATTTAATATTCACGGAGACATGGTCGTTGGTCGATTTTGAAGTACCCCTTAATTAAGACCGAATGAAGGAACTAGGTAGTATTTTCATCTGTAAAAGGCCAATATCGATTTACGCATGCTTTCGATTTGTTATTAGGTTAGGAAGACTTAATTTCCCAAAGTTCTTTTAATAATTATGTATTGAAATGTTTGTAACCTCATTTAGATAAACATTGATTATTCAGATACAAGGAATAATACAATTATATTATTACCAATAAAGATTAGTCCTGATCATTTTCTGTCGAAAGATACACCAACTGACAGGTTTTTTCACCAATTTTCGGCTCAAAACTGCTATCACTAGGAGACTGGGCTCGGTTTTTTACGCTTTCAAAAATTTGGCTTGGATTGACCTTGCTTTTTACCTTCTGCGAAAAATTCGGCTTGCCTCGGTTTCTCGTTAAAAATCTTTAAAATTCGGACGAGACGAGTTTGTAAACAATGCATGTGTTAAATATGTTAATGGTACTGGGAAAGTCGAGGTCGGAGGCATCCCGATCTCTGTGTTCAGAACACCCCAGTGATGGCATATCAAGGCGGGCAAACCGCCATTGTGAACTATACCCGTACAACTGTTTTTTTTTAGATTTTTGAACAAATGGTTACAAATCAGTGAATAATAAAGTTCCTCGTCAAGGCTAAGAACAAGGTTACAGTTTAGACGTTAATGAGGACTGAATAAATTAGGTTCATCAACAACATAAATTTGTAATTCATCCTTGTAGCTCTTTAGGTATAATATCTTTTCTAGAGAAGGTCGTTTGTGCATAATGAAACTTGTAGACTGATTAGTCTTCTGTATTGGAAATTTTCCAGTTTTTTTTTGTAAGATTCAACCGACACAAATTATACTTTTGATACTTTTTTATCACAAATTTCTGCAATACATGCATCATTTAGCCTGATTATTAAAAAAAATATTGCACATGGTTAATAAGTATTTTTTCAGATGATAACCAATAGGTACTTTTTACTGATTAAAACTGGCGAAGAAAAGCGTTACGTTAACACACGGAGCGCTAAAACAAAAAAGTTGGGAGCAAAAATGTGTTGCGTTAACGCATAACGGTTTGCGGGGTGGTATACTACAAGTATCTGCAAATTCGTACATAATCGTGTCAGGTCTTGGAAAAATTTTTCATTCTTAACCTTGAGTTGAAAACTGTTACCAGCTGGTAATCGGTTTCAAATTTCAATTCATTAATGTCTCAAGTTATCACAATTATCGACAAAAAACTCAAACATCTTGTTCGAAAAAGTCACACACAAAATGAAACCGTTGTTGTTTTATTTGAATAAATTAAAGTGAAGTCAGGTTTTGAAACGAAATTACATAATATAGTAGCTTGAAAAGCAGTGGCGTGAAAAAAGTTTACGTAAGTTTAGTAAACTTTTATAGTGTTTGATGCCATTGATAAAATGTGAAAATCGGTAGAACCTATTCTTCGGGTGCAGTTAGACAATATCGGTAATTTCTCTATGGTGCTATCAACGTCACAATTTGGCATCTTTATCGGTTTTTGAATCACATCATTGTGTTTAGCTAGCCAATTTCGCGAAATTGGGCACCATGAAACTTTTTCTTTCCGAATGCCTAATCGTTCGGGAAATTGCATTGTACTCATATCCATTGCTTTTTCGATAACGCTGGAATTTTGTCCGATCCAGTTTGCCTGTACTCTTTGTGCCATTGTTTTAGCCGAAAATTGTCTTTTACGAAATGATTTTTTTCGTAAAGGTAACTGAGAGGTCGCGCCGATTATATACCAAATGATGACCCAACTACCGCATGACTTTTAGTCAAAAGACAAATATTTAAGGATATCAATACGCATATACGCGCATCATAATTATGGTCCAAGTTTGATGACTAATTTCTATCTCGCTTGAAATGTAAATTGACGTCAAACTCATCATCACATGCTTTTTATGAGAATTGGACGAACAACGACGTTTCGGATCATAGTTGTCAAAGTTCGGTTGTAATGTAATGAATGTATTTTACAGCTCTCTGATTTTCATACCTACCGTATTGGGACGCTCAGACTGCAACGGTGACGCCGGAATAGCATTAAAAATCAATCAAATATGTATTAACTCCGTCGATTCATAAAATATTAACTTCAATTGAAGCGAACACATAGTACCGGAGAAAAAATAGTTCGAATTATTTGGGATTACACTGTACGGTACAGTCTGTACCCGCTAGACTTTTTCTTTGGTTTTCATGGTTTCAAAATTTTATTCAACGTAGTAACGTATAAGGACCAGATACAGATGTGCATGTCTCTCTAGATGTGCACGTTTTTTGGAAATCGAAAATGCACATCTAGAAGGACCTGACTGTACAATATATTTCTTGTATAACTCTTTAAATAAGCAACAGGCCTTTGACTTGGTTAAATTTATTCTAAATTGTCAAATATATTCATTAATTGGGTCTCGCATTTTCAAACTACCATTTAAACTAATAGACTCTTAGTAATAGTTAATAATGAAAAAAGTCTTATTATTAAAGCGTTAATAATAAAAAATGGATAATCAGATATAAAAAATGACTTTGCTAAGATATGCAGACACAATTGGGGAAATAAAAATGGTGTTAATAAACAGAATTCTTTTAGGCGAAAACATTTTTGGGACAAAATATAGTTTTGGATCATTTGCAGGCGATTGGGGATTAACCTGTTGGTTCCACTTGTTTCGACACTTTCACAAATTTAGGCTTTTTAAGGCTGGATATTTTCCCTAAGAACAAAAAAAAAGCATAACAGACGGAACTTCATAAATTATAAACAATTATAATAAAACTAATAATGCATCAACAAGCCACCGGGAATGAAAGAATAAAGAACACAAACTTATTTAATTTTTCTTATGTCGATCGGCTTTGAAATAACGTCGGTTTTGGCGCCAATCCATTGAATCGATGCTCGGCGACTGCTCATCAGATTTGCTTCAACCTAGGAGACAATAATTATATAACTTTATACATACGAGGTATTAAAGCAAAAATAAAGATAGATCCCTGCGTAGTTATTCGACATCCAGTTATCAGCAGGATCAACTGCGTTATCCGCCAGTTTTCAAACAACTTGAAACTAGTCCGCCTACGTACCTTTTTTACAATTATCTTAACCTTTTTCATAATTATCATCAAAATAGCGCATGTGGGCCAAAGACTTTCCGTATATGCCTACGCCCTATGCTCGAAACTGACTGTTGACTGCGGTTGGGATTTTTAGCAAATGAAAATTTTGAACTCTTACCGATTTTCGAGTGAGTCTCATTTGTATCATGTCCATTGGCTGCTCAATTGAGGCTTTTTGATCTTCGATCCATTCCTTGGTTTTATTGACCCATTGTTTGTTTGAAGTAAGCATGATGAGTTCAAAAGTAGTTTACTTGTTGATTGCGTTTTTACTGAATAAGTATGTTGGCATACCAAAAACAACATCGACTTTTATACTATTTGCTCTTGGTGACGTCTAGTGTTAATTTTATACAATTCACGATGCGTGACGAACCTTCAGTAGGAATAATTATCGGACCATCACTCTATATTACTATACTGAACATAAGTGATGTAGATCAAAGTATTGTGTATATACTTGGAGGCAAAATTCTTACTATGACGTACCAAAAACCTTCTTATACCCCTGCTCGTTTTATTTATGAGCCCATTTATGTAGGTTCTTTCAAATATTCTTTGAAATAGATGTTAAAATATATTCAAAAAACATAGTCGACTTTAACGCTTCAATGTATCAAAGGAGTATTATACATGAAAAGCATGGAGGCACTGAACTCGAAATTCCAAAATTTTTTTTTTGGCTATTTTTTTTCATCACGCCGAGAGGATTCCAAAAATGTGTATAAAAAAATTTTTGGACCACCAGAAGGTCCTCAAAATAACGGACAAAAATCCTGATTTTATTAATAAACATTTNTTTCGAGTTTCGAGCCCTCCGAAAAGCATTCTATTTTCTGACATACCAGATCAATGATCTGCGATCACGATATTTCAAATTATTTCGTGTATATCAAATTATTACGTGGTATAATTATGTGTGTGTCCACCTGAAAAATGAATCTTTTTTACATGTTTTCTCAACCTCAACAAAGAAGCAAAAGACTGACCATAAGTTGAGCTAACTGGTAATAGGCCGATACAGGTTTAGCCCCAGGAAAATCGGCCGAGCTTTTCTAGTATTCCGTGTCGGCATATTTTAAGATGATATAAAGACCAATTTTCCCTTTTTATTTTGAAGTACTGGTTGAGTTTCATGATATACTTTACGTAGAGGCGTATTTATAAACAGGGGAAAATAGAGTGGCACCATATTTCGAAATAAAAAAGGAAAAATTGGTATTTATATCATCTTAAAATATGCCGACACGGAATACTAGAAAAGCTCGGCAGTTTTTCATGAGGCTAAAGCTGTAGTTAGGATCGGCACTTGGGATATCAAGGACACAAAATAAACAAGTAAACGACTTGATTTTCATTAGTGTCCAACATGATTTAAAATTTCATTAAAAGTGGCGGTACCCACCTTATACATTGGTCAACGAATTTTATAATCTTCATATTCATTCTTTGAGATATCGAAAACCCCTAGAAACTTTTTAAAGCAATTTTCCGACTCCGAACAGGCATTTTGATTTGAAACAGCTGAAAACCGTATGGTTCTCCTACATTCGATATATGCATACGCATTGAAACATTAACAATAATTTATTTTGCAAACGAAGAAATAGTTCAGGCCCTGGTCAGTCCAGGTACGAGTATAAAAGAGGTATTGTGAAGTCAGAAATATTTGAACGGACAATTTATAGTACGACTGTCATCGACTTAGTACCGGTGAAACTAAACTATTCTACTGAATCGTCCAGTGTCAACATCTTGATTTGTCGGATAATCGAGTATGACAGAAAGAGAGTCCTGAGCGAGCTCATCGAACATTTCGCGTTGGTACTTTAATGCCGGTTTGTTAACTGTGATTTGTATATGTATATTGCAATCATTTATCGCATACCGATAATTTATTTATAATAAATAACATAAATTACACCCCCTGACCAGTTATCTAGACAGGTATCTTAACAAAATTGGGTTATCTAAATATTTTTTGAACCAAAACGTATTGTGATTTTCACTTATCTTACCAAATGCTCTAGCCAATTATCTTAACAAAATTCAATTAAGTTAACACTTGTTAAGCATAACAGTTGTTAAGATAATTGATTAGGTGGTGTAATTTATTAGCACATAATTAGTCGGCACGGTAATTAGTTGGCATATTTCTCCCCGAAAACCAAGTTTGTGAACAAATTGAAACATAAACTCGTTTTGGTGCAAAGTTTTTTTTTTGAAAATATCTCAAACCTAAATATATTGAAATATGTAACAAACCACCTTTGTGTTACTAGCGGGATCAGGTGAACGGTTTATCTCTAGGAGGTAAACGTTCAAATTCTCGTCGAGCATGAAGTCGGCACCAAAATACTCAAATGTGTTTTTCCGATGGCTGCAATTATGAGCCGATGCTAGTGTCGATGTTGCAAGAATATTTTTCATTTGAGGGAAAATTTTTGAATACCACGGATTTCCATGGCCATTTTCACTCAACCAGTCCCGAAAGAGCTTCAATGACCACATATTGGACACCGGCACATATTCGTGAGCAGCCATCGCTTTGATCTTTTTACGACCGATAGTTGTGGGTGCTTCTCCTCCATAGCGATGACATAATCTTTGTGAGTGTTCCATATTCTGCATTAAAGCTTGATCTTAAATAAACATCTGATAATTGAGGACATTAAAATAATATAAAATGTATGTCATACATACAGTAAATGTAAAATGTATGTCATACATATCAGATAGAGTATAGTTATGAGTCATAACTTATGACGTCGAGTATCTCCTTTTTTCAAAAAATATTAACGAGACAATAATCCGTCACATTAAAAGGCCAGTTGATTACACCAGATGACTCGTTGAAGGGCTACTAAATTGTTTTAAAAAAAAGCTCCATAACGAATTTTAGCCGTATAACAGGTTTGGCCCACGCAAAAGCGTGGGTTAAACTGGATAAAAACTGTTTTTCGGACTAGCCCTATAAAGGTTGAAATGTGACCCGGAAATGTACTTTTGTGATTATTGCGCCACATAAATTTCATTGGATTCGGTAAAAATTGAAAAAAAGAGCCCTATAACGAAATTTCGGTTTCTCGAAAAGTAGCCCTATAACGAGATTTTAGCCCTATAAGTTATATAGGCTATAACAGGTAGCCCTATAACGAGTCATCTTGTGTACACAGGGTGCGCCGTTAACCGGCACCAAAAATTTTTTGAAAACCTGTCGGTTAACGGCGCAACCTGTGTATTTCACTTGCCTTTTTCTGGAATATTATTTTCATTAACTGAGGGACAGGCTACGCCGTATTCGTACGGAAACCATTTTCCGAGTTAATGTGTAAAATGGCTTTTTTGAAGAAAATCTTCGCTTGATAGGATCCCGTTCGGGAATCGGTTATTTATGAATTGATTTTAGCCAACAAAATATTCCAAATGAAACTACTCACCGTCCATAGCGTCTTCAAACTCTGACTTTTGTTTCTTAATTTTCGTTACTTGAATCGAGTGATTCGTCAAGTGCACAAAATCATCGAGGGTGTCCAAGGTAAACTCTTCGCCGGAAAAACGAAAATAACATCCGTCAAAAATCCATGCTTCCACTGGATCAAACGATGTCACCAAAAACCACTGCCTAATGTCAAATTTCCGGCCATGAATAATAAGTGGTTTCTCCAGATATCGTTGAACCAGAACAGAAGCGTCTTTCTGACGTTCTTCTTGGTTGTCAAACAAACGGTTCAATATATTTTAAAACAAAAATACTAATGTGTTGTACCCTACTAAACGTCTAACATGAATTCTCATTTTCTTTATTATGTTCTCACGGTGAAAAGATTATCTTGTTTTAGGGCGGGAATAAGGACTCTGTTCCCGTATACATGTTCATCCCATTCGATCTGCTGAAAGAAAAAAACTAGTGTTGGCGCTAGAGAGAATTTAGCCGTCAATAATTTCAGAACTGCCCTATGGCGGCTAACAGTGTGCCCTCTTTTATATTGTTTAGTTCGTGCTCTGAGGGTCTAACTGAGTCGAATACTGTATGTAAATACTAAAACTGTGAATTTCAGAGATATTGATTTTATTTCGAAATGAAAAATTTGAATCTGTCCTAAAATCTGTCGAAAAAACAGCATGAAATTCGTGTAAAGCGCTGCATAGTTTAATTGAAAACTACGTAATATTACATTAATTAATTTATTTATTTATTTTAGTTCAATAATATATTTATCTAACATTTATTAATTCATCTTGAACCCTAAAATCGTGAACTTCGCGAGCATAACTTTTAATATCTTCTATGTCTTTTTTCACTTTGATACCTCGCCCTCGAGAAGAGTGACATGGCTGAAAGGCGTTTTTTAAGATAGTGTTTAGAGGTACTGTTTTTGTTACAATTTTGGATAACGTATTCTTTTTGGAAACTAACTATTGACGGTATACTGTACACAATCTTTACAATAATATCGTACACGTATGATATTTGGTATTCATTTCGACGGCTCGATAAGTATCACAGCGGTTTTGAAAAGCCCAATAACAAAATAGTAACGTTACATAGTCAAGTCTTTATCGAACAACTGTAACGTAACTTTTCTTTTTCGCATTTCCTCGCAGGTAACAACTCTATTTAAAATGTGAATTCAGTATCCACTTTGAAAACGCGTGTCTTGATAATCCACATATTTTTCTCACCCATATCTTCGCCAAGTTTGGACTTAATAGACATGACTTGCTCGGCCAGCGGGGCGTTTGCGCCCTGAAGATGAATCCTGAAATTATATAATTTGTTGATTAATTACTCAATTTTTTATTAAAATATATTAATAATTTGTTACTACTAGGAGTACGTAAAAACTTCAGGATACTTAAATATCTACTTACTAATGGCTGAAATCATAGAAGAAAATTATTTTTTAAGAGGCTTATGGAAACGAATTGTATTAACTTTTCAACCATACAGGGTTATTTCAGTTTCATATTTAGTACATTCTTCAATTCATAGTCATGTCCAATTAATCAATAAATATGTTTCACTTGCGAAAACGCGACTAAAGATCAACTTTCATGTGTGAACGCCCTTTTAAGTTTGTGATGATTACTTAAGTTGGGATGACCACGAATGAAAAAATTTCATCGTAATTGTTTTTTTCTCACATGTTTTACATGTTATATGTGTGCCGATTAAGTTTCATGAAAATTGGCCGACACGGTATACTAGAAACGCGCGGCCGATTTTCATCAAACTAAACCGGTAGTTCCAAGAAAACGTTTTTCCGGGAAATGGTTTTTCAGGGAAATTTCCTGATAAAAGTTTTCTCTGATAAACGTTTTCCTTGATAAACCCCTTTTCGTTCCAAAAAACAGAGTGTAAACTTCCGCAATGACTTTAAAAATTTAGGATTTTTTTATACTGTCGACTTACTTATAGCCATCAGATATCTCGCTAAACAACTTTGAAAAATTTTCCCATTGGTTTTCATTGTCCAAGTTGTAAGAATATTGTTCAAGTTGCTCAAGTGCAAATGTAATCATTATTCGAGTTCGTTCCGGCGTTATTATATCCGATTTATCCAGAGTCCAGCCGGATTCTTCTAATTCTTTGTGTTGTCGAATAACAATCCGGAAAAATGATCGAATAGCATGCTGATTATATGCTTCACGAATCGGCTCAAAATCTTCTTTGGGATTTGTGTAAAGATAACTTTCAGGATAAAATGCAATTTTTCTCGATTCCAAGTATTCCATCAAATTAGACGTGAGTATTCCCTTTGTGGTAAAACTAATATATTCGTAGTGATTCACTATCTGATAATCTGGAAGGTTTTTGTAGTCAAATGAACCTTATGAGAGTTATCCTTTTTGTTCCTTATAGTTTATTTCAAAATAATAAATTAGAATTGGCAATCAAAATGGACGCAATAAAATGAGATTAAATATTTCGTTTACGTGTTATAACGAAATATGAAATTCACCACCTGGCGGCGTTAGGGCTACGCTGTTATCTGGCCAACATTCTCGTCGAAAAAAAACATTTTGTTACGTTATAATGGCCAGACAACGGCGCAGTCATAACATATAAAGCTAGGGTTTTCTTGAAAATTTATTACTCAAAATTACGGTCAGATAAAGGAACGAGCGGTTATTCCGGCCAGATAACGGCGCATGGAGTGTAATGTCATTATACCGTATAACAATACTATCACTTTACTAGTTATTTAAGTAAATTTAAATGGAAAATTCAAAAATATACATGAAAAAATATGTAATGGGTGAAAAATGTAAAGGCCTAACTCCTTAACATCAAGCAGCATTTTATTATTCGCGGCTTGAAATCGTTCATCGAGCTTTTTTGTACGTTTATCGACGGCTAGACAAGTGTCTTTTCTCTCGGCCATCCCCGGAAAAACGGCAACAACATTAATTTTTTGGAGAGCAGACGTTGACTTTTCAATCCATCCCCTATTTTCAAGATGCTTGCGAAGTGGTAGTCGGCAACATACATTTCGAAATATCATGTCATTATCGAGCGCCTAGATTTTAAATTTTAATATATCGCAAAGTTAAATATTGTCTGGTGAACTACCAAAAAGAATGACAGCTTACAAAATATTGAAAGATAACGACGTAGGAGTTAAAAATCAATATATCATAAGCTTATTACCGCTTTCAGATGGTCGGAAAGACTTTTCTTTCATAAAATTAACGAATTTTAAAATAAGGGTTAATCAATCGTCTGGTATTAAAATCAAAATTAAAAGTTTTTTGGGAAACTGGAAAATTACTGAAAACTCAAATATATTATACAAATGTTTGTTTATGCAATTGTGTGATCTTTCTTATTATACGGTATTGTTCCTGTTATCCTACTTCCAGCTTCATCCACGCGGTGTCCCAATCCATTAGCACTTACATGAGTCATGTAACATGACTTAGTGTGGTTTGGGACAACACGTGGATGCAGCTGAAAAAAAGATTAAAAGAACAAAACGTTATAACTGACAATTCCATACGACAGTGAAATAAGGTTGATCTAGATTGTCGAAATATTGTAAAAAACTACTAATAAAACTTTATCGTGAGTTCTCCAGCGCTACTCAGCATTTCTATGGTCTTTTCAGAGTCGCACCTCATTTCAGCTTGGCGAAAAAGTAACTTCAAATATACGGTTTTAATACGGCAATAAATAAAGCTAATCCTATATTTATCTTCTAAAGCAGCTGAAAATAAATGCTACGACGGGTCACGCTATTAATCGCGATACTTACAGTACACGCTTGTTTTTGACTTTAACTGATCATCGAACTCACATGAAAAACGGCTTTAAGAAAAGAAGTTTGAAAGTTTATCATCAGATGTTAATGACGTTCACAAAGCTAATAGCCCAACTTTTTTTAGAAGTCACGAAGTTGTAATTAATTTTAGTTCTGCATTTGTTCATTAATAATTTGTCAAATCACATGAATATATGCCATAAATCACATGGTATGCTGGGTGAAGGGTTTTTTCGCTACCATTCTTGGTCGCGAAAAAACCCCGTTTATGAGTACTTTCGCGACCACACATTTTGTCGCGAATTATTGTTCAAAATATGGTTTCGCGACCACATGGTTGCGAAATGCTGTTTTAAAAAAGGTTTGGCGGGCATTTTTTCACCTAAAAGTGATCGCCAAACTTCACCAAAAAACATTTCTCGACCATTTGGTGGCGTAAACATATTTTGAACAACAATTCGCGACCACACATATGGTCTTGAAAGTACTCATAATCGGAGTTTTTTCTACTCCGTATGCCCACTCCGTATGCTTAATTAGACTAAAAAAGGTTTATGCCCCTTTAACCAAATTTTCAAAGCTGGATATGCCGCGTTAATGGGTTTCTTTTACGTTGACAAAGACATAATCTAACGATTTTCAAGTTCATTGTATTAAGTATCCTTTGACACGGAAGTGCAAAAAATGTTTTATACAAGAACTTAAGTTTTATACAGCCATGTTTTAGTTTTTCAGCGATGAATTTAGTCGGTCACTGATTTCAACGATTTCCGCATTAGTGAATTTAGGGCATACAGTAGTATGGAAATTTCACTTACAAAATATTAAGTGTGCTAGTTTTCAACCGTAATGCTTTGTTATACGATTATTCTGTTATTTACCTTCTCAAGACGGGTGAAAAAGCCTTTATCTGAAGATCCTTTTGCTTTTGCAGCAATGATATCCTGAAAAAATGTCTTTTTGGACGAAATTATTGGTGAGCTCGTCTCTGACGTGGCCACGCGCTTTGGGATGCCGCGGCCAAGTTCGGCAAATGCACGTCGTATTGATCCATCCGCAAACTTGTCAATTTTTGTACTGTGATCACGTGCTATTCAAGGGTACGCGCCTTTTTTCTCAAGCTAGTTTACATTTAATAATGGCAAATTGCCTCCTTAGAATACGTTTACAGGTTTATCATTTATACTTGTATCTTCATTTATAGTTTTCCTATGAGCATAATTTTATATAGTATAATTGACTTATAATTTCAGTATTTTTTATTGTATAACATTATTGCAATTGGGCTGTAAAATTTCGCCGAGAATTATTTTACAAATGTTTTTTGTCGCGGCAGACTTTCTGTACTGGTACATACTAGTACCTCCTAATGGCTATTTGTAAAAAAAAAACGCTTGCGCTAGAGTAAAATTTTTCCCACGTTCTACCTATCCGACGTCAAATAATCATTAACGTACATTATTTCCGTTATCAATAGTCGGAGATCTATAGTTATTACGGAAAACATTAAAATAAACGAAATGTAGCCATTTATAGAAATGTAGGCATTTATAGATGTAATGTCGAATGTCTGAGATGACTTTACGATGCATGCCCTAATCCTTGAAAATTGTACACGGGGAAATCCGACCGAAATTTTCGAGTTTTGTCTTCCTGATCTTTCTGGTCTTGCTGAATCTGTCGAACGAGTTAATTTAGAATTTCTAAAAATAATAAGTGCACAAAAAAGTGACGTCTCCCGAGGATAAAGTAACGTCAACGACTACTTTTGGAAAGCGATTTTGAACTTTCGCCTCTCGTGTGTGTGTTGATCCAATTTTAATTTATTTGACTCGTCCCTTGGAAAAGAGTTCGTCGAAGAAAAATTTTTTCTCTCTTATGACGGCCGAATCATCGCCTCTAGTCAAATGTAAACTATTTCGCTGAATTGCTTCCATAAAAACGAAAAATATTTCAAGCCTTGTCTAAATATATATATATATGTGTGTATTTTTTGAAGTCTGTACCCATTCTTTACAAATTTATTTTTATTGAAGCGCGAAGAAGGAGACATAATGGGCCCATGGAAGAAAATGTCAATCGAAGGGGGTATAACCCTGCGGGTCTGATGCTTGGATGATGACCAATTCGAACATGTTGATTATGACCCTGGTACTTTGACCAGAGAAAAAACAAAATACTGACGGTTGTTAAGTTATGATCGTGATGACAGAAGCGATTTCCTTCTATGAACCCTTTCATTATGGTCGTGATATATCCATGCACTTATCTACCATGCACTTATGTACCATGCACTTAAGTACCAGGTACATATAGTACATATGTCATAAAAAGAGCGGGTGTGACTAAAGTGTCAAGCTCATTATTTGGATTTTTTGGTATTTTCTGATGTCTTTCACATTAGGAAACAATTGAGATCGAACACCCACTTTTTGGGCCTAATAAAGGTTCGATAAGAGAGAAAAAAAATAAGGGATGCCGACCTCAGAAAAACTTGAAACTGGCCATTGTACTTAGAATCAAAAAGAAGATTACACAGGGTGCGCCGTTCTGTTTCAGAAAAAAAAATTCGGAAAAAAAGTGAAACATAATGGGCCGATCGGGAAAAGGTGAAACATAACGGCACAAGCGGGGACAAGTGAAATAAAACGGGGTGAAACATAACGGCACACCCTTTGTATAGGGCGCAAGGTCAGTTTTGTGCCAAGTTCAACGGGTCACGTGATAAATTAGTCATAATTGGCCATGGCCCATGGCCGGCAAAAACTGTTTTTCGATTTTCTGAGGTCGGCATCCCTTATAATTTTTTCTTGAACATAAGTGGTTATGTGGTATTTTTTATATGAGTATTTTATACAAATTTCCCTAAATTTATTACAAATTCTAAATAAAAAAGTTCTTTAACAAATGCAAACACCCTAGGGTATTTAACTGATCACTTGTGAAACGGCTGAATGTAGGCGGATAATTGTCAGCAAAGCGGCAACGGGTGTGAAATAATCATTAAGTCCACAATGATCCTGGCCCCTTGTTCTCGTGTCCTATGCAATTGCAGGATGTTTAATGACTTCGAATGCTTAGAATAACTTGTACAATTGGTATCATTACCGACTTGCAGAAAACCTCCAAATGACGTTTATAAGAAAAAATGAAGATAATTGAAGGCTTGAACATCACATTGCAATGTATTGTTATTATGAGATCTGCTTTATGCTGAGGACCAAAACGATCAAAGGTTAACTTTTACTTTATACGAGATTTCAAAACGTTCTTAATAACAATGGTGTTATACAGGGCTCGGCAACAGCCAGCTGGCCTTCCCAGCTCGACAGCTGGTTGGGCAGTTCGACAGGACAGCTCTTGCTTTTTATGGCCTCGAGAGGTCAGCACAGAACAACTCGTTTTTATCTTCAAGCCCGAAAGGCCAGCACAGGACAGCTCGTTTTTAATTTTGAGCTCGAGAGGACAGTTCAGCACAGGTCGTTTTTATTTTGAATTATGCCGAGCCCTGGTGTTATACTCATTATCTCGTCACAGACTTTGGTTCATACTAGGTTGTCTATTTGTCGATACGGTATTATTTGACATTTCGGGTAGTCGTGTTTTTAACGGTAAAGTATGTATTTTTATGAAAAATGCTATAGAATACGTTTAACATAAATGATTACTCTATTTTTATAATGTGTATGCAGTCTGCCAATTTCACTATCTGTATTTTCAAGATAAAATATACATTATATAACAAAAAAACGAGACTGGGTTTTTCGCTCGTTTTCTTCAAATTATTCACTAATATGAAAACTTCGGACGAGAGTGCCTCTTTTGTTGGTTAAATTGGTCCTGAAAGCTTCTTTTGATACAAAAACTTATTTTGGTACTAAAGCTTACATTGGTACTGAGCAAGTAACAGAAGAAACTTTAGTACCAAAAGAGGTTTTGATATTAACATACGATGTAATACAAGAAGAAGGTTAAGTACCAAAAGAAGCTTTCCGAAATTTGCTTTCAGTACTAATTGGAACTTTGGTGCCATACGATCGAGCGTACCGAAATAATCTCCCGACACCTATACAGTATAGCCTATACAGTATCGGCTTTACTGTAAAGGCTATACTCTATGATGCTTAAACTCGAGGGATATTTGTTCGTTCAACCCGCATCAAGTTAACTACAGTACCAAGTTAGGTTTTTGAAACAGTTTTTATAATTAATAAAAACTGTTTTAATAATATGGTGCGTCGCCATACTACGTATCTAACATACCTTTTAATGTGACTAAAGTTCATTTGAACCTACCAGGTAGCATTATCACTTCGTGTATATAAAGAATTGAGCGTACCATCCTTAATCGCTTACTTACCCTCAATTTATTGGTTTGGCAGCTGTGTGACGCAGCATGAGATTTTTTGTAACAGTGTAGGGTCCATTTTACGAGTCGATTTGACCAAATATGAAATTGTGGTGAAAGTCTTTCCACGCAGGTTCTAACCACATATGTACTATAGTAGTCATGACCCAATAACTACGGACTGTAGAGTACACTGTGTATTTCAAATTGCAAAACGGTTATTAATTATGTACTTTAGCTGTGTCGGTTTGTCAGGGATCTTTTTGACAGAATATTCTCATTTTATTTAACCTTTCCCCAAAACCTAAACAAAGGTTTTGCAAACCATAATTTATTAGAGAGGCATATCAAAAACGCAGGTGTTTTGTTCGCAGAACCGCATAAAATTAGATTCAGCTTAAAGTCGTCTGGTCTTACTGCAACTTTTACTATTATATTGTTACAAATTAGCAACTTAGGTTTTTTTGTATTGTGATGCATTTTGAGTGATGTAATTCGTTATTTCTATGAACTGTTGCAAATTGTAATGCTTGATACCCAGAAGAACTTTATTTCAGTCTGCTGGAAGTGAAACTTTTTTTACCCATTATTTCCACTAACTTTTCGCTCTTTTATTAGACACAATATTTAACAAGAATACCAAGTCAAATACCGCATGACAGCGCTAAAACTGCAACGGTGACGTCATAATAGCGTTACAAATCATATGAAAATTTCTCAGAGCCTTGCAGTCTGAGCGCTGTCATACGGTAGTTACTACTTTTTCGGTATATAGAGAATGCTTGGGTTAAAAAGCCTGTAGAGGTGATATGCAAGGTAGGATATGATTGGTGACAATCAAAACCCGTAGGTGATATCATAAATCTCAAATTATTCTTCAATTTTAGTTTTATTGAGAAAGTAATCCCTATTTCACTTGGTATCCCTTGTAGACTAACATTAAAATGTCCTGATCTTTGATTTTTATAAAATTACGATTGATGTTGAAGATAATTGCAGTATTTTCAAAACGCTATCGTATATACTCGAAATGGGTGCTTCATATCCAAATACTGAATTTTTGGTCAATCTACCTGTTTATGAAATATTGTTCCGAATGCATCCGCGACGTGGTCTATCCGTCTCTTAATGATGGACGTTTTAAAAACATTTTTTGAGGCCTTGATCAACCATTTAACGTTCGAATCTGTGTTTTCGTCCTTGTTCTATTACGGATTGACATTATTTTGATGATCGATGTCACGAATTATCTTTTCTGTTTCTTGTTTTTCCGATAGGCTCCGGTAGAAATTTTATGTTGTATAGAATAATAAGATATATCCCATAAACTAGTAAACTAGTATATTACATGCAAAGGCACGGAATTTTTTTATTTTAAATTACAGGGGAAAGTGTAATAAGGAGAAGAGGCCCCTGTGCGCATTACGAAACGAACGTGCTTAAAAAGCGACGTTTTTTAAGAAATAGTTTTCATTATGCGGCATAATTTATCCCAAATTATTCTATAACTTATAGACTATAAGGATCGTTTTTTTTTATTTCGAGCCGAGAAAAACCGCAATTTTCATACATTCCCTATGTTGTAGGTCGTAGGTTCGAATCCCATTGACCTCACTTAAATTTTGTATAGCTCGTTTTTATTACTTACTAGGTACGATATTCTATACTCAGCAATTGTTGTACTAGTAGGGTTATGATATACAACTAATATCATTTGCGGTAGTCGTATATGCTTTTAGGCTATCCAACTAGCTACCGTTTGGCCTCATTTTTTTTGTTTGGTTACCAGACTGTCGTGGCGGTTTGTGTTTTTTTAATGATTAATTATACACATAACAATTTGTGATTGTTTCTGTCGACCCGAGTGACACTACACGCCAGTAGACGCGTGTTAAACAAACGAAAACTTCGAATCTTGTTTCGAAGCTTTTATCGGCCGTTTTTATTGTACAATCGACAGTTTCTACATCAGTTATGCAAAGAAAATACGTTCATGGTCGGCCAGCGGTGTCTAAAAAAATAAGTATAATGTCAATTTAGATATCATCACAAAAAAAACTATTAATGGTTAAACTAGGTCAGTGTTGAAAATAATAGCCATCTGTATGGTCGGATGGCTTACCCATAGTTGGGTCACTCCTCAAAGTAAGGACCATTTTTTGGCATACCATGGTATTTCATTTGGCATACCATGGCATACCATGGTATTTTTTTCAAAACTTATTTGTTTTGCTACAATAGGTTACATACAGCATTATTTTATTTCCTTGACAACAATAATCAAAAAATGTCACTTCTTCTGGAAAACCAAAATGTTTGGATAAGATATTTACAAACATCAACCAAGATCAAGCCATTTTTTCAAGTTCATAAACGTGTTTAAGCGACTCAGACTGGAAAATTTCAATTCTCTACTGGCGTTATTTCCAGTGTTATTTCAAGCGTTCATTAGAGTCTCATTTAGCGCATTTTTGGGAACATGTTTTGGTTCCATGTTTTGGGTAAAAAGTGCAATTGCGAACATGGCGCGAAACATGTGAAACCATATCATCAATAAATTGTTCGAAGAACATTATTACTTATTCTGTGGAAGGAGGCTCAAGCCTAAAAAGTGTGGCTAACTCATCTTAACCATAAACCGTGTTATTTCAATTTCAGCACTTTGAATTTATTTAAAAATTCTTTATCTCCTATATGAACCATTTTAATTAAACGCGCTGCAATGCATTGTTTTTAGGTTTTTTGCAAGATACGAAAATCAACGAAAAACCTAAAAAAATAGTTGATGCGTGGCTGAACAAATTGGGAAGCGTTTGTCCAAAAACTGAAATGACCGAGCTGAGAATAGAGCAGATCTATGTATAAACGGCAGCGCAACTTTTCCGAAAAAAAGTTTTTCGATGAAGTGGGTTATCAGGGAAATTCCTCACCAGTTTATATATAAATATAATACCAGGGTGCGCCGATATGTTTCACAAAAAAAATCGAAGCATAATGGCCCGTGCGGGAAAATGTGAAACATAGCAGCATAATTTTACTTGTATTGTTTTCCTATGAAAAAGAAGGATAGCCACCAACATAATGTCCACATTTATTTATATCTGGCCGAACCAGATATGTGAAGTTTAAATTCGTATAATAAAACCAAATATTCAATATAAGTTATATACTAGTATTGTATACAGTCGTGGAAGCGAGAACGTAACAAGCGAGAACGTAACAAAATAGCCAGAACGTAACAGTTTTTGACAAGTGAAAGTGTTACGTTCTCGCTTCCACGACTGTAACACTGGCAATTTGTATTCTTATTATTCGGCTTCCGAGTCCCTAGCGCAAGAAATAAATGAATGCGGCTAAATGTTTTGTTTTCGATTCCGCAAAGTTTGTGCTCGTTAGATTCCATGATGCTATCCAAAACGCTATCAAGCATTTTAAAAACCAGAAAAAAAGGAGAGAAGTACGTTTATTTACGTAAGATTTTCTTCAAAGGCTCCGTTTGTATGGGTTAAGTAAGACAGAAAAAAAATGTGCAACAACAGCACTCATGTCGGTCCTACACGTTAACCGATTTTAGCTACCCATTTATACGAGTGTTTTTTAAATGTCACATTTGCTTTTAAGACGCTGATTAAATTTGGTGTGACTAATGCCAGAAGTCCAAAAAGTTTACTTTAGTCCGACATTAAGGACCAATAATTTCCTTTTTGTTTGCCCCATTTAAACATATCGCTTCGGGTTTTTTGGACATTCAGCATTATCACTATCAGCACTATCTGAGTCGCAAAAAAATCCAATTGTGGGACGTTTTTTATCAAAAAAGTCCACTTTTGGGTCGCATTTTACCCTAATTCTGGGTCGAAAGTCCAATTCTGGGTTGAACCGAGACTTCGACTGAAAATTGCAAAACGACCTAGAATTGGACTACCGACTGTATTCTCTTTTATAGGTATTAAAGATGCGCGGCGCATCATATCATGCGTCGGAGGTTTTTGGTCAAAAAACGATATAGGACCGAAACGCACAAAATTCTGTGTTGATACCTAATTTTAAATTAAAACTAGGGAGTTTTAATGGTAAAAATTAGGAGACAAGAGTAAACAATTTAATCTAATTTGATACAAACCGATATTTTCATTTTTTACAAATATGCCCCTACTTGAAGATATCGTTTTAGTCGTCTCTAACGTGGGTTTTTCGGCGTTTTAATTGGTGATTACGGTCAGTGAAGTGTTTGTGATTTTCTATAAATTGAAGTTAATGCGTGTAACCGAACGACCACGTCAAGTTTAATACAGCATCACACGCAAGATACACGCCGCTTCAATAACGTGAAATCCAATCACGAAGTTGGTTCAAGAGGTTGCGCAAGAATAGATCAGAACATTCTAATCCGGTTGCCTTTCATTAACCGATTCACCGATAATTTTTGGGGTATAAAAATAAATTATAACAATCCAGAGCACGAACCGAACTGATGAAAGAAGCTTGGAATTGAATTTTAATAGTATTAGTAACAGTTAATAGCAGTGTTGGAAACGTTGAGCGTTGAGGTGCGTTGGGGCAATTTACAAGTAATAATTTATCTCTATTTATTGGGCAATATAGCAGTTTGCTACCATACGGCATTTACTGCGTTTTATTTGTTGCATAAAACACGATTTATATTAACCCTTTTTGTCACTACACGAATTACAATTGCAATTATTGTCAAGAATTTTATGTTTCTTGAACCATTAATGACATAACTATCAACAAAAACTTGCCGAAAACATAGTCAATTATTTGACCAGGAATGTGTGCTGAAAAAGTAATGTTTCATCATAATTTTCATTGTCGGGATAATTTTAGATGGTTTTTGTGGAGCTATTTTTATAGTATTACGATGAGTTTTAATTCAATTTTAAGTTGTTCTGACCCAAATTAAGTTTCAAGCAATGTGTGTTTGACAGAAATACAGTTTACACATTCTCAAGAAAATATTTTCCCGGATTTCTGGCAAAACTTCGTCTATTTTGAAAACTAGTTTTGTAAACATTCTCAATGTATTTTTTTTTTGGCGACTTACCCCCAAGAACAATTATTTAGTCCGGCCCTTCTTATACTCCTCTCTAATCGTACGTAAAATATCACCATAAGCAAATCGATGATCCTGAATCGAATGAGCCTACTCTGGAAAGCTGTCTGACCACCCTTGGACACTGTTTGGTCGATTTGACCGCAAAACCACAAATTTTTTTGCAGGCTAGTGCACCGTTGATTTACAAGGGGAAAGCGGACGACAAGTAAAGTTTGTTTTTGTTTTAACCAAAAAGACAATAAATTAAGGTGAAATGTCAGCAGTGACAGCTCTAAGTAAAGGTAGGTTTCAAAAATGAAACACTGAACCTACCCTCATCTGCCATCATAACTGTTTTTGTTAATTCGTCTAGCAATAATCCGACCTTGTTTTAGATGGTTTATTTTAGCCATTTTGATATAACCCGCTGACTTCGTGACCAACACATTCAACCATTTATTATATTATATAAAGTTCGTAACAGAAAGAGATCAATTCAACGACGGTGGTAAGCAGGACAAGAGCGGTTAACCATTGCGTTGCCGTTCGCTTCGCGAGTCGAAAATATTACCCGATTACGGTTTCTAAACGTAAAAAGAGCCGTATTTACGGAAAGGAAACTTGCTTATATATAGATTTACATATACAAACCCAAAGTACTTTTGAGCTTTCTAACAACGAATCTGTTTAGTGGGAAACGGTCACATTTGTTAAGATCTGTGGTCACATTTGTTACATGGATTTATTACGTTGAGAAGTTCGAATTTTTTCGGGCGAGTGCCAATCGGATAGGAAGAATATTGGTTGACAGAAATTTACGGTATAAGTTATACCCAACTAAAACAATTCCACGTGTATATGAAATTTCATATTTTTAGTACTGTTATGTTACAAACGACTGCCATAATGTTTGCCTACACTGTGGATTTACATATGTAATAAACTGTTATCGAAGATATACTGAGACTTTTTTTTCGAGTGGTAAAATCTGGTTCAATTAACAAAAATTATGTACGGTATACTACAAACTTAAACGCCAAGATGTTTGAGGTATTGTGTTCCATGGACACTCGAACACCTAATCCTTATGAGAGTATGAATCCTGAGACATTGTACATGGCTCGATTTTATTACGTATGTTTTTTGTAAGTTTCTCGATTTTCTGCTTTTTCGGACATTTTTTCGGACATTTTTTCTAGCATTTCATTTAAATTTTATTTCAACATGGTATTACATCATAAAATAGAGACGTCCCATGTGTCTGATTTTAGTAGGCCATGGATTGTTGGCTCATATTGTTTTTTGCGACAAATTTATCAGAAAAACAAATAGCGTTTCCAATTCTGGTAAAACAAAAAATTTTTATTCTGTGTACGATAGTTGTTAGTGACTAAAAACGGTTATAAATAGTAAAACCTCATCTTCGGAGAAGTCCTCGAAGTGATAAAAATCCACAGTTTCATGGCCATCTTTAAAACCTTCAAAATCATGACACGTTGAAAACTGAATTCCGTTTTAAAGAGAAATCAAATCGCGGTCAATTAAAATACCTGCAATCAAGTGAGCCAGGATTTATTTAAATCGTTAGATAAACTGTCAATTAAGAGAAAAAAAAACGATGTATATTAAATATAAAAAAATCGTGCATTTTTGACGTGTACGAAGTTGGTTCGTAAGGGGCTTTGACGCGTCAAAACACGGCTGACGTGCCTCTTTTGGAATCCTTATCCGATGTTCACCACTTGATCAGTACAACGCACTGATTTTAAGTAAAAATAAATTGAACTGCGAACCTGAAAATGTATTTCACCTGTAGATTTAAGACAAAAAAAAGAATCAGAATTAAATGTGCATTTGATTACTGGTATCGGAAAACGTACATTAGAGAATCCACGTAAAAATCTTTCGAAAAATGTCCTTTCATATTAGGTGGTGACTACGAAAATACAGAAACGGTATGAACAATCAGTTGTCAACTTATTGTACTATTTAGTTGTAGTACTATTTAGTTGTAGTACTATTTAGTTGTAGTACTATTTAGTTGTAGTACTATTTATTGTAGTATTTTTTCTTGGAAAAAGTAGGCTCGAGTAACTGTCCGCTTAAACGACCTGTTCACAACTTTTTGACCGTTGAAAACTGAAATACTGTAACGAACTATGAAACGTTACATGAAAAGTGAAGATGTATCAATTATAAATATAATTGAGTTAAACTAAAAAAAATAATTTTCAACTAAATCTAGGGTAGTTTTTCATTTTAAATCAAATAAGCCTTATGTACAATTCACCTGATTAAAATATCCACATCAATGTGTTGTAAATTGAAAATGCCATGATACCACATCATCTTTAAATGTGGGTAAATTGATGCATTCATTTTTTTATGTTTAAAAAAGTACCCTGGCTCCAAATTACATGATGATTTTATTTATTTTCAAAATTGTGGGGCAAACTGGTGAACGTATGGAAGAGTCCCTTACATGGAAGAATATTTGGCAAAACATGGAATTAAAATAAATTTAATTTGACGTCACCAGTTATGATTGATAATATTTAATCATCAATTTTATACAACTACACAGGTTAACGTATGATGAGTCCAAAGTTTAATCGCCGTAAATATTTTTTTTAATCTCGATGATAATTATGTAAATAGGGTCTTTTTTGAAATCGTGGAATTATTAACAAATATTATGTCGGAGATTATTTTTCATAAATTTGGGTTATTATATGAAATATACCTGGTAATGCTGGTAAAAATCATTTCGCTATTTCCGAATTGTCGAATCAAGTATCTTTTTCTGGTATTTTTCACCCAATGGTTTACCCTATAGTATGGGTCTTACAGTATGACTCATACTGTATGACCGTTTTCTATTTTTTAGGCACAGACTGTGCTCACACTGTGCTCACAGTCAGTTTAGCCCTTGGCCTATTCCTAGAATTGTTTGTTGATAGTTAACTGCGCAGTCTTTGGTTAAAACGCTTGCATGAAATAATGTTTCAACCCCTTGAAACCTTATACATTTTGTTGGGAAAATTCGACTAGATAACCACCTAATAATTCGAAATAATACGTACCCCTAAGTGTTGGCTCGGCGAAATTCATTGTCATGCCTGGCTTGGCTTTTCGTAGCTTGGCTTGGCTTAAGTTAAGGGGGTGAACTTAAAAAAGCTCATGTTTTAGTTCTTTTTTTTACAAAAAATATTTTTGCACTTTTTAGAATTCTCTCGAGCTCTATTCATTACAAAATCTATTCTATCATACAAAATCTATTTTTCAATTTGTTTTTCAATAACGGGGACCCTTCGTTATTAAAAGTACCCTACGAGTTAAATATCGGCTCTGAAGACTCAATACTGTACTTTACGGTATATTTAAAGTGTTATGAGTGTGCAATACGTCTGACCTGAAACTAGATCTTCATTATTGTAATGCTTTAATCGTGAACTAAGTAATAGTTTTATTTCCTCAAAAGGCAAAGCGGTCGGTCGACACAATGTTTAGCTTTAAAGTCTTTTACAGATTAACCAGATTTTTTAAGTCTCGCATATCACGTTATTCGTAATTTCAACATTATTGTTTTTAGAATCCTTAAATTAGAATAATCGAAAGTTTTGAAAATTGTGCCGCCAATACAGAGCTGAATAGACGACACTATAACGGGGCATGTCTGAACATTAACATTCGACTTCTAATGTTAATCATACTCCGAGTATTTTTGTACGACTTCTCGGCAAGATCAAGAAACGCGAAATATCAACTTTTTGTTAAAAAAACTCTACTTATGAGGTCTAAAATTTACAGTATTAGGTTTGTTCCCGTTTCAACGCCAAAAATAGGGTAAGCCAGAAAATGTGTCATATTAACACCGCGTTCCTGTTTATCTTCTTATAGGCCTCTGTAGACCTCTGGGAATAAATTATAGTTTCCATCGAATTTCTAAAATTCAATTGTCTCTGATGCAAATGCCGTTGATAAAATTGTTCACCAATATCCCCCTACGGTTTTCACACTTAGGTTGTATGTCGCTTGGAACCCTCTGGAGTTAAATTCAAACTTTCACTGTGAGGGCTTGAATTTGACACTTTTTACACATTTTGACATTTGTAAGTACTGGACAATTTATGTACCGTATGGGGACTCTCAGACTGTGAGGCTTTGAGCAATTATAAGAAACTTTAATTTTCAACGCTATTGTGACGTCACCCTCACAGTCTGACCTTCCTCATACGGTATAACTTATACCGTATAAGTTTGATATCATTTTGTTGCAATATAATATAAAACAAGCTGCCATTATAGCGCTAAACTTCCGACGTTCAATTATTTTCATTAAAAACTACCGGATATATCTAGATAATGTTTTGTTTTGGCGTATGTGTCCAAATTCCGATTCAAATATCCGCATGCGACTGTCCGGTACTTATGAAGCGGGGGAAAAACAAAACTGAAAGTGAAATACGGCTATTCAAACACGGTTATTCTAAACACAGCAGGTATTTTAAAAGTCAGCCAAAATTGTGGGCTATATTTCACAAAAAAAAAAATTCACAAAAAAACAAAATTCACAAAAAAAAAACAGTAAAGCAAGAACGTCGTCGAACGGACAATAATGAAACATTTACTGGCAGAGCGTAGGCGTATTGATAAATTTTCACTTGAAAACAGGCCGTAAGGGGAAGGGCCGGAATTGTTTTCGAGAAAAAGTGCAAAATTAGACCACATCAGGAAAAATCAAACCGGGTTGAAACATAAAAGCGCACGACCTATTTCTCTAAATTTAGCCATACACCGATTTGTTATTGTAAGTTATTAGTTGTCTATTTCAACCGACCGAAACTGTATTAATGACCATAAATGGTTTCTTATCTGATTCTGAGTCACAGTTGCTAAAATAAGGTCACACTGTAGATAAATTCTAATCGAAACCACTGACCCCCGTTAATTCTAGAATAATAATAATGACGATGCTGCTTTTCTGAAACCCACAGATTAGGCGGGACGCGGACTAAGACAGCATTTACCACCCAAACCGGATCAAAACTCAAACGAAACGTCATTCTTAACATAACATAGATACCATTTGCAAATTAATTTACCAAAAACGATTAAAATTCATGCTACTCTGCAACTTTTATAATACCATAATATAACGTGGTATAGTCAGAAAATAACTAACGTAAATGATGGGTGCTACTGTTTGACGCTATTTTGAATATGGTTTTAGTCGTCAGATGCGTTTTTGTCATGGGGGTCATAAATAGGCACATAGTAATTCCACTTATGTTGCGCAATTCCCCGCTCGTGCGCTTATCAGGCCGGTCTCTCATTGGATATACATGGATAATAACAAATTGGTATCGTGCGCTTCTCAGGTCACCTTGTTTTGCACATTTTCCAGCTTTTTCACCTACGCCATTGAGGTTTATCAGGCCACCTGAGGGTTTACCAGACCAGTTTTGCAATGCGAAAGTGGCCCGATTTTCCTCAGGCAGTGTAGTTTATTTTGTAATTATTAAGTAAGTTAACAAAATTCACGTAAGTTAACAAAATTCACATAAGTTAACAAAATTATTGTAAGTTAACATCATTTTTTCCAAAAGTTTTGTTAACTCACGTGGCGTAGCTAATTTTTTGAAAGTTCTTTCGGGAGATTTATTGATTCTAAATAATTCAAAAATGGTTGAAAATTAAATGTGGGTTCAATTCAGTCAGTTTAATGGCTCCCCATTGCCAGAAATCGCGCGTTTCGAAACCAGTAAAGCCGTTCACATTTTGGTTCATTAGCGAGAAGGCTCAATGACAAATTCTTACCTCATTGATCGAATCCGATGGTCTTCTAAAAACGCTTGTCCAACATTGACAAATTTTTCAAACACAAAGTGTGACAGCGCTTGTCATGAATAATATTCAAAGAACATTTCACTCTTTCGTTCTTTTTTTTGCGTCTCGCTGTTTAAACAACAGCCCCTTATTACTTTAGACTAAGGCGTTTTGGCCGCGTTTATTGAAACGTACTGTTTAGACAGTTGTGTAACTTATTAAGTATAATGCTAAACAGTTCATGTAAGACGGTTTCATATAGTTTAGAAACTCGCTGTTGAGTGTATTTGTACAGAATGCTCATAGCGAGAAAAATCCTCATTTGTCAAATACATTTTGACAAATCCTGATGTTGAATTCTTCATGAATCAGAAAATTACGATTTATTTCATGCGGCCAAATAATCACTACTTTTGCCATCTGTTGCAATATATCCATTTGGTGCATCCGAGCGGTGCCGTCGGGAAACAGTGTTATAACCGGTCTATTTGTCGACTAGAATCGCTCAGATGTACCAATGGGATATGCTTCAATGAACAGTCAAACATATATGTTTCGGTTGTGTGGTCCTGTATTTTTTCTCGCCGTCCTTCAATTATTTTATTTTATTACCAAAAATTTATTTTGTTACCAAATTTTATCATCAAATTTGTATTACCAAATTTTATCATCAAATTTTTATCACCAAATTTTATTACCAAATTTTTATCACCAAATTTTTATTACAAAATTTTGAATACCAAAAATTTATTTTATTACCAAGCTTTATTTTATTATAAAAAACAATTTTGTCAAATTAAGAAGAACTTAAAAAGTTGGTAAACAATTTGTGGAAAATAAAATTCTCAAAATATCTGTAGCGAGCTCTAGAGTTTTTGAATGTTCAAAAACTAACCTTCAAAAAATTGCTCGCGGCAATAGGATATTATTTTCTCATATTTTTTCACTAACTATTCTAGTTTTAAAACTTGGTAAAATTAGTTTTGATAAAATGGGCCCAATTTGGTAAAATAAGTAAAGGACCGTTTAAACGCGTTTTCGCCAAAAAATAAGTAAAAGACACCCAAAAAAGCTTAATTGGGACCAACAGAGCGGTAACAAAGTACGGTAACAATGGCTCGATAGAAAATGAAAGAAACCATAATCTTGCTAAAAATTCGTTCCCTTATTTCTGACTTAAAATCAAAGCCAATTAGTTTTTTTGTGTAAAACATTGGCAACCTGTTAATTTTAAATAAGATATCTGGACAAAAAACGGCGAATAAAAATTATACCAGATTACTTTCGTTAACTAAAATGAATGCTCAGCACTTTGCCGGTTACTTGTTTTTGATACAGAAAATAAGCAAATGTATGCTTCAAAATTCGTTTCAAACTTGATTATGCTTCATTGTAATTTTTACTTTAGGCAGTGTGCCAAAACAAAAAAACTCTCACGAAATAGAAGCGCCTCGAAAGCAGAAATCCAACACATTGCCGCATCGCCAGAAGGGATGTCTAAATTTTAACTCTGATAAATAAGGACCCATTGGCTGTGAGCCAAAAAGTATATGTAAAACCGAAACGAGCCGCCGGCAGAAATATTCTTGCCAATGTAATAACTTAAATGTTGTTAATTTTACATATTGTCTCCAAAAAAACTTATCAGTTTAGACTTGTCGGCTATGATTTGATGGATTACATAAAGAATCTCGATGAAGTGTTATTTTGAAGTGCTTATTAGCAACACATGTATTTGCGTCGAATATGTTTATTCGAGGCCGATACAATAATACTGATATAATACTAAATTATGCCGATTGACATTGACGCAATTCAAATAAATCAAGTTTACTTTTTGTTACGTGAAGTAAATATAAATAGAATATTTGCCGCATCAATTTCATTTCCAATTAGAATTTTTTTATTCTGAATTTCTATTTGGGAAAATGAGTTGTCTCAATTATGTTTCCTTTATTCTGAATGCTTTTAAATGTGAGTATCAATCATACACTGTGAATGAAGTGGAATTGAATTGTGCGGAAGGTAGGATGTTTAAACGAAATTACGAAAAGTAAAAAAAACAGTTGAAAGTTTCTACGAATAATT
The DNA here is from genome assembly GCA_004367875.1 of Oikopleura albicans. Lineage (NCBI taxonomy): Eukaryota > Metazoa > Chordata > Appendicularia > Copelata > Oikopleuridae > Oikopleura > Oikopleura albicans. The sequence goes on from SCLG01000134.1 coordinate 118,879, forward strand.
ATACCTTGATTTATTAATGTTTATCATGCATTTATCAATATATCATGGGTAGGGTGGCTTGCATTTTCTAAAACTAAGTATTTTACCTTTTTAAATTTCCAAGCTTATTTCCCGGTTTTCGCCTAAACTGATTGTACTTTCTTGCATATTGTCTAAGTGAAAAAACGCCAGTTTTTTTCTGCACGAGGACAAATATATTTTTATATTAAAATTTTGGCGCCTGAAAACATTTTCCACTTGAATATTATTCCACGGTAAAAATGCTATCTAGCACTAAAAGGTGTTACGAAAAAAAAAATCCTATTTTGAAATACAAATCACGTTTCTAAACAAAACTTTTCGGACCGAGTTTGAACACCTTGAATAAAAGGCGTAAAAGTGAACGCCCACGAGTACATTCTCGGGACCACGTCCCATTTTTTCCGAATGATGATCGAAAAAGCCAAAAAGGTGACGGAACCGAGCCAGCCACTTCAAATAAACTTCAAAAATTACGCGGCAAAAACTGTAAAGGTAATTTATTTTAGCAAAATTTGGTAGTAGTTAGAAATTTTTCCATTCAAAAATATTAACTTACAATATGTTTTCTCATAAATATTTTTTTCGCAAATTTGTCTTTCTATCCAGGGGTCGGCATAAGTCAGACAAATATCGACCTGCGCTGTCGAGGGCCAAATTTTGAATAAGCTGTGCTCGACTTGGTGTTTGCCGAACCCAATTTCTGTCTCCTTAATAGTGTGGCCAATTTTTCCGTTAATATTTCAATTACCATATTCAGACTATGGTGGATAAAATATACCAAGTAAATACAACAAATGTCGGCGTAAATGCAACAATACAGTTGATCGAAATTTTATATGATTCTCGACTTTTCGGCGACGATTACCCCTGGCACACCCAAATGATCAAAATGGAGTGCGATGCCCTGAAAGAAAAAACAGTAAATCTGGATTCCTCGCGGTTAGTTGATGTTATTGTCGGTTTGCACTTTATTCCGATCCAATCGGTGATGGATGTCATCAAGTATTGTTTGGACAAAATAACGGCCGAACAACTAGAAAATGGCATGAGTCGGATTCACGTCAACAGTGATTTTTTTGAAGATTTTATTCAAAATCAACTGGATTTCATTGAAGAAGACGGTTTCGCATCGCGCTTAATTTGCCGTTTTTTGGCGAAAAACGGAGTACCGGTTAATAGCCGAAATATAGCCAAACAAATGGCAATTATATCCAAGTCTATTTCTACACAGGTCGGAAAAAGCAGTGCGAGGGTTAAAAAAATTGTTGTCTACAAACCGAAAAATGTGACTAACGAGGCCGAGTTGGTTTTTTGGCCAAAGTTTGAATTTGTGACCAAACATCAAGGTGCTGAAGGTCCGTTATTTATCGACTGTGTTGAATGGTACGAAGAAAAGTACGACTGGATTAAAAACCGTGCAATGTTTGATGTCCACGATGGATTTCAACGGTTAACAATTCCGCGGGATGGACGATACAACATTCAGGCGTTTGGGGCGGGATTGACTTATAATGGAGAGGGAGCAATAATTGAAGGTGAATTTCGATTCTGCCGCGGGACAATATTAGAAGTGGCTGTCGGACAAGAAGGTAAACTTAACCTGGATGGATTTGGTGGGACGTTTGTGTACGAGTTGACTCAATCGGCACCGGGTCGTGCACTTATTGTTGCCGGAGGAGGAGGTGGACGGATTAGGGTTGTGAATATAAGGGATCCGTTTAGACCAACCAGATTTAACGTTTTCCTTCAAATTTGTACAAATGAATGTTGTTCTAAGTCTCACAATTATATTGTCCGCCGAACACCTCATTTGTCTCGAGCAAAAAGTAGAAATTAGTTTTTTTTGTTCTGCGGATAATAAGGTTGGAAGTGCCTTACACTATAGGTAATCCTCGAACAATTTTACATTTCCTTTTTGTGTAGAGTGCTTACTTCAATTATTGACGCTCATATTTTGGCTGATTTTTTTCACAAATAACGGTTTTATAGAATGCGATGTTTTGCAGTGAAGCGGAGTTAATGTTCCGCTCCAATTTGTTATTTACTCAACGTAAATAACCCAGCTGATGTTAATCTATTCAACCCCTTCAATCTGGAACTAATCAATCTAGGTCACACCTAACTGTAAACAGTTACCACGTGACGGTTTTCCAGTATAAAACTCTGCTCAACTTTCTATTCTGCATGCACTCTGCGTNAAATAAAATAATATTGAAAAGCAGTCGTGCTCAATTTGACAGTCACTCATCATGGTACACATAATAACTCAAACTTTTTTACGTATTTTTGTTTAACTCAGTCGTCAGACAACTTTTTACTTTTTATATTCGGACGACACTTTTAAAGTCGTTTTGTAAAACCTTGGTCTGGAAAATGTGCACAATTTGAAAGCCGGTACTGTAGTAGAGCTCGTACCAGGTGTAAATGAACCCATAGAGAATAGAGATGTACAAAATGAACCGGTACAAAATGAACGTTTGCGTCCGATGCCGAATAGTTTTCCCGTTTTTCCCGTCATGATTGTAAAAAATATCTTCATTACTTTTTCTAATAATTGTAAAAATTACTTCGTAAAAATTATCTTGTGTTTTAAATCGTGTATTGCGTTTTGAGTTTTAAAACGTTATTTATTCTTTATCGTGTATTTTGTGTCGTTATTTCATCTTTATATATGAATTGTAACCTAAAACAAAATAAAAACAAAGAAATTTCATAATTGTCTAAAAGTTTGGCGAGTTGACCGTTTTGGGTAGGCAAAAAGGGCATCTCGCCACGAAACGAAAAACTAAAGCATTACATAGTACTATGAGGCGCGTTGCCAGTGTGGCGAGATGACCCATCACCGAATGCTCAGCATTTTGCCGGTTGTGTTCTGATACAAAAAATAAGCAAATGTATGCTGCAAAATTCGTTTCAAACTTGATTCTGTTTCATTGTGATTTTTACTTTAGGCATTGTGCCAAAAAAAAAACTCTCAGGAAATAGAAGCGCCTCGAAAGCAGAAACACATTGCCGCATCGCCAGAAGGGATGTCTAAATTTTAACTCTTATAAATAATGACCCATTGGCTGTGAGCCAAAAAATATGTGCAAAACCGAAATGAGCCGCCGACAGAAATGTTCTTGTCAATTTAATAACTTTAATGTTGTTAATTTTACATATTTCTTTTAAAAAAACTTATCAGTATTGTTTAAATAATAACGTTAATACTTAAAAATAGCCCTATTAGGCAATAATGTCAATTTTTTACACTATCTTTTGCTAAGATACTAAAATTCTGCCTTACATAAGCTAAGCTAAACCAAAACTTTGTTTGGCTTTAATAACCTTAGCTAAGCTGAGGCAAAAAAATCTTTTGGCTTACATGAGCTACGTAGGCTTAACTAAGCCAAAAATTTGATCGACTTATGCCAGCAAAGCCTTTTTGCTCAAAAGCTGAACCAAACCATTTTTTTGGCTCAGGTAAGCCAAACTAGGCCGAGTTAGACTATTTTCAGAATGGCTTATGTTACATAAGTTATTTAAGATTAGCTTAGCTTAGCCAAAATTTAAATTATGGCTAACATTGGGTAAGCTAAGCTAACCAAGAATATAAGCCAACTTTTCCGAACCTTAGGTTAGATATACTTTTCGCTAATACAATATTCACGAAAAGGCATTAAAACTTTGTAACGATTAAAACATCATATCATATTTAATCAATATATTTTCCATTTTTAACTAAAAACTAAAGAAACCGACGCCAGCAGCACTCCCGACAGTATTCTAATTTGGTCAACGTTATTTTTGGCGCAATAAATCGCTGAACGAATATAACCAAACTTCATCGCAATCGGATTAACGTATACGCTCCAAGCACAATGTGCAATGGGAAATAAGTACTTCACCATTATCAATGCCGACAAACATATACATTTGTATTCAATGAACAATGACGGTAAATTTCCAGAAATCGGTTCATTTTTTGTAGTAAAAATAAATGAAATTTTTGACAAAGGGCAAGATTAGAAGTTGCTTGACTGTGTCATAAGTGCAGTACGAGCTAGAGTCTCTTTCGTTACGCATGAAGTCCCAGCCAAAATATATGACAAGTTATACAGTCCTTACTCATTTATCGGTAGATTGCTCCTTTTTCGGACAATTTTTTGGTCACAATGGGGCCATTCTGATAGAAAGATGATCCATTTTTTGTGTCGATGCTTCTTTTTCAGACACTATTGCCGAGGACCGAAAACGTCCGATAATGAGTAAGGACTTTAATCATTTTTTCGTGATTCACGTTTTTCATCATAAAACAGCGTTTGTTTATGAAAAACACACCACGATAATTGATACCAATTCAAATTAATAACATGCTTAAATAGATTATAATATTCCGTTCCGGTTGTTTCTAATTCCTTTAATTTGATAAGAAGAAGGGTTCTGCAAGCGTAACAATGCTCTCTAGCGCCAAACCATAAACCTTATTTCATTTTTTTTATCAATTTATAAATTCATACCAAGTTTTCATTGAACTTTTACCGTGCGCTTAATGAAATCTATAACCTCCCGTTTGTCAAAATTGACCGCAATTATTCCGACAAAAGGAAATATGTACTAAATTTGTGTTTTCCCTCGTGAAAAATTGATATACGTGGCCATTTAGAGAGTCATCGCAACTGAATGGGGAAATTCCAAGTTAATTTGTTATATTATATGTTTTGAATTTGTTATTGCATTTGCGACAAATTGCAATTTGTACCAGTAAGTATGTCAGCAGACATTGGTCAAAATTCTTCAATCGGGGCTTTGTGACCAGTGAAATAAGACTTACTAGTGAAACAAAACGTATAAAGTCAGGAGTCTATCGATGTGCATGTCTCTCTTGATGGGCATAATTTTCGTTTATGGAACAAGCACATCGAGAAACCCCTGACTGTACTAGGTTTGGCCTGGTTTATTACCGGTTAAAAGGGCTAAAGTACGTTTCGTAGTAAATAAAGTTTGGTTGTAAGGTCCAAGAGAAGTATTATAATCGAGTCATGTTTCGAGCGCATGAGACCGTTTACAGTGCCTTTAAGTTGACAAAGGTCACAATTTTAAATACTATAGACTATAGTCTATACAGTAGTTCGACGTTTTTAAGATGTTCTACAAACTTTTAACGGTTAATTAAAAGTTACTTAAAGCAAGATAATAATTAGAGCTGATTAAACATCAAAAAAGAAAATTTGGCTAATGTCCATTGAACATGTACTAATAGACCGCAGTTTTGCCAGGATATCAATAACTTTAGAAAGGATCGCATTATAAATTAGAAAATTGGTTGTAATAGTGCGGCATAATGCATTTATCAGTTTCGTTATGGAATTAAAATATTTTTGTTCAACACTTTTACTTTCATGGATCATTTGTGCCTTTTTGTTATTTGGATTTTTGAATTTTTCAAGTAAAGTCAAGGGTTCCTCGATACGAGCTCTTTCGATATGCATGTGACATGTCTCTCGCAATGTCCGTTTTTTTCACGAAAATTTGTTCACGAAGTTTAGATTTAGATGATGCGAGCTAAGTTTGCAATATTTTTTTAGCCCAATAATAAATTTTTCCTCGAATTTTATCACAAAACTTGGATCGTGAATATGGCCCATTGAGGTCTGGAGATTCGTAAATTGGGATTAGTATTTTGATATTTTGATGAATACTTGTATAATATTATATCAACATAATATATCAATGTGATATTCGTTAAGTTTAAAAATGCGCAATCAAGACATTTGCGCTTATTACCTGGTGTGATCATTGGGTTCCCGATGCAGCTTATTTATCAAATATCGATCGACGAATTCACGCAGCTTCTACGTGGAAAGAGATGTCAAATTTGTTTGTTGCCGTTTCACGTGTTGTACAGTTGTAAAATATACCAAACAAAAATAAATTGCTCGGCAAACTGCAAACAAACAATAAAAAACATAAAGTGTTTGGTCTTTGTCATGTCAGAACGAGCTTCAAGATTTTCTTCTTTAGGTTCCCGGAAACATGTTCAACTGCCCAGGGAGTGTACATTAAAACCTACCAACGGAAATAGTTACTGTGTTTTAAGTCGACTTTGTAAATAGGAGTATAATGGCCCCTAAATCTGATTATTATTGACACGTTTAAAAGTGGTTATTTATAGAACAAGGACATTTCGCGAAATATTTCAAATTGCGAGCGATAATAAACACTTGTGACATGCGACATCCACCACGACTTGACCATGTAGATTTAGAAATGCGTTTCACGCAAAACACACTAGAACTATTTTAGACTCATTAAAAATGCGCAGTGATTTACAACGGACGCTCTAACCAGTGGCAAGCCCGTCACTATGACTTTGACTATATACACATGCAATGCTCGGAATAACTTCGCTTACTACACGGTATCATCTTTGTACTTCTAACTCGGTTGTTCTTATTGAGATAACATAATGTAACATTTTAATTTTCGTATCTTTTCAAACTTGTGAGGACTGGCAGTTTAACCTGTAACTTCAAGCAGAGCAAATATTCGGTAAAGTAAAATATAAGGAAATTTGTTTCGAACACATTCTTCATTTTCGAGATTTTTTTTTTTGTCGAGATAAGTCCTTGACGAGTTGAAATCGCCGTTGTGTAGCTTAAAAAAATAAATGACTGGAATAAAAACAGTGTAGTAATGAAATTTTCAAATGATGCATTACTATTACTTCAATGTTTATAATTCCGGTCATTAATTTTTAAACCTAGACGAACGGCGATTTCAACTAGTCAAGGTTTTATGGACTGTAAAGATATGGACGCATGAACTGTTAAGATATGGACGCATGAACTGTAATAAGTTCAAGCCTACGGCGCTGGGGTCTGTAACTGAATTACAAGCAACGCCTATTCGCTCATGATTTTTTATAGGCGCCTCCGATTGGCCAGCGTCTTTTAGACACGCAAATGACTCACCGCGTTGCTTGTAATTAATGCGATGAAGCGGGTTGACCAACCAGAATCTTGTGAGACCTAAAACTGACGACCACGACATGCGTGCAAATAAATGACATGCACTTCCCCTTGAGAATTCATATAAAACAGTTACAATTAAGAAAATTTTTGTTAAAGTAATTCAAAATAATAACTCTGAGAAATATTTTAAGAGCCTAATTACTAAATTAGTGTCTCTGGGTACTTGAAATGTGGGTACTAAAGAAATGTGGGATAAAATTTTGGCATTGGTCCACATGCGCTAAAATTATCTCCTAATATTACACGATTGTATTTTGCTTCGCGGCCTAATCTATTTTAGTACGATTAATTTTTAGTACAGATTATTTTAGCAGCTCGGAAGTTGTGATTTCCCGTCCCAAATAGGTGACTGCTTATATGGTAAATATAATGACGCAAAATGAGTTCATTAACTCCACTTAATCCTTGCCCGCTGAACAACATTGAACATTAAACGTTATTTTACCGCATTCATGAACACTCATGAACACGTCGCGTTTCAATAAAGACAGAATTGAGAGTAAAAAAAAACTGAGTAAAAAAAAATAAGAACTTGATTAACATCTGGATCGATGATATTTGTGAAAAATAAGCCTGTCATGTTCCATTTCGGAATCAAACTGTTGATGAACATAATAAAACACGATAGCAAAAAAATGCTCAAACTGGATTCTGGCTTTTTGTTTGCAATTGAAACGTGAATTATTTTACCGAGTACCAGTTCACTCTAGACTTTTTTCATACCAGACACGTCGTTTGCATTGAACGTCGGATTAATTATTAATGATTTATTTTGAACATGATTTATTACTCATGTAGGTCGGACATAAAACAAGGCCCTTGTTACCCGCGGGGTCCCTTTTCATGAATAACACGGCGTTAAAGGAATTTTTATTTTAACCCTTTGGTGATATATAAGTTATGGGTTCTAATTTGCAAGTTAAAAAACGATAGCAAATCATATTTGCAAAATACGCAATTAATATGCAAGTGCCGTAGCAACTACGTGTTGATTTAACCTTCAAACACATATAGCGGACTATATTCCGCATAGGCATATAAAACACGTTTATTTTAGTGTTTTATTTTATTAAATATAATGGTGGTGATAACCAACATAGAATAATCGATTACACAGTCAGAGAGCAAATAAAAATAAAATAATTCCGTAATGAATATTAATTAGTCATTTATTGGAGCTCGGAAAGTTGTGGTTTTGTGGTCAAATCGACCAAAAAGTGGCCACGGGTGGTCGGAGAGCTTTCGAGAGTATTCTCATTCGATTTAGGACAATTGATTTGCTAATGATACGTAGGTAAAACACAACGAGTGATGATGCGGACATCATTCCGCATATATGTGTTCACGGAACTTTAAGTATGTGTTTGAAGGTTAAGGTGACATTATTTTGGAAATTATAAATTTCCGTAGCGCGACATAAAACAAATAAGAAATTGCCCATAGTACAATTTTTTATTTTGCTTGTCAATTTTAAATTTCTGTAGTTGTCGTGTTTTCACGTGCTCGCATTTCCAGCCTAATTAAAGACAAGCTCAGAGAATAAGTCTCGAATAATCCGCCGAACAGAACTCGGCTAAGATATCTTTATCTAAGTGTAGTCACCTGCAACCGCAATTGACCAAAACGACCTCCGAATTGATCCCATGTTAAAACACGAATCAAAAAGGGCCTTTCGCCACTCGTCACTTGTCAAATCCGGTGTAACAAAGAGAGAAATTAGACCAAAAATATTCACGATTATTTTAACTCACCAAACCGCAAAATGAAATCGGGGTAAAAACTGCTTTCACAAGACGTTTTTGGTTAGCGGAGTCTCGCTTGAGAGAAGTGTCAAGAAAGGGAAAATATTTGCGAAGCTGAACACTGAAATGTGAAGTTTGATTCTGGATCACAATCTGGAGACTCTAAAAGGCCAGCTTACATTTTGAGTTTTTCGAGATTTTTCTATTATCAAAACGAACAATTTGGTTCGTCAGTTTTAAACACGCCCCTGCGTCGGTAACCTACATGCAATGTTTTTTATTGCATTTTCCGTTTTCTGACACCAATCTTGACTCGAGCTGCGAGGGGTAAGGACTATTGCATTTTAGCCCGACGGAGCAAAAATGAAAAAAATAAAGTTTGGTAAGGACTATTCATAACGCCCCCATTTAAACCCTGTCCTGATATTTTAGGCTGTTTATTCTTCTGATGAAATCAGAAAAAATACGTAGTTTTAATACACCGCCTGTCTACGGAAGTTAACACCACGGAACTTAACAAAAATCGCGGAACTTAACAAAAATCGGGGAACTTAACAAAAATCACGGAACTTAACAGTTTTTTCGCGACAACTTTTCCGCCTACGCCATACCGACGGAACTTAACAAGAATCACGTAACTTAACAAAAATCTCGTATTTTTAACAGAATAAAATCTATATTTCTTTTTATTTTAATTTCAAAACGTTGTCTCAGTGTAACAAACAGTTGTTTTGAAGGTCAATTAGAGCGATAAATCTACCTATTTTCACCGAAACAAAATCCGTCGACATGAACGTTCAGGCGTCTGATCGACAATTTTTAAAATCTCTATTTTTTTCTCAATTGTTAAATGCTTTTTTTGTCATTTTCTTTTTTTTTCCTTTCATTATCAAAAAAAGGCCTAAATTGACGGAACTTAACAGTTTGGTCAATTTTGGACAAAAAAGCCTAAATTGACGAAACTTAACAGTTTTTAAAAAGTTTTCCAGCATTTCCGCCTACGCACTGACCGTGGAACTTAACAAAATTGACGGAACTTAACAAAATTGACGGAACTTAACACCTTTTTTTTCGAAAAGTTTTGTTAAGTTCCGTAGACAGGTGGTGTATTAAAAAGTTATATTTTACTCCGTATGTGCAGAAATAATTTTTCCGGTGGGAGGAGACCAGTTTTCCCCATTTCCGCAGTCTCATTGGCGCCCCAAAATTGAAACTAAAGGACATAGGCGTGTCTAATTGTTACGAAAAATCGGTAAATCAAAAATGGTGTGGGGATTTCATCATAACTTATTTGCACATCAATTTTTGGAGATAAACATTTCTATAATATCACTTTTCCATACGACGTGGTCTTGAGACTGCATTTTTTTAGTAAAAATATTGTTATTGGGATTAGTTTTTTTTTTGAAAAAAAATCTTTTAGAAAATGAATATTAATTCCACGGACTGCTTCAAAACTAATTTTGGATGGCTATCATTGGAAGTCCAAGAAGTCAATTTCTCAGGCTACTGTTTAGTTCCGCTTATTTACTAAAAATGTGATTGCTGTCCGCAAGCTCAAAAAGCGTCTAAGCAATATATCTCGGTCAATCGTGGTTAACCACGATTTGTTCCTTTGACCAAATTGCTTATTTAGAGTGCAGTTTTAAATTTTTCACGTCATTTTCACATAATATTTTTGTTTGGCCAGAGCACGACTAAATAGGGGACGACTAAATAGGGGACGGTTTGCTCATTTGAAAAACCGTCCCTTATTAAGCACCTTGGCTTATTTAATTAACATTTCCGAATAAAACCTCGTCCCTTATTCGGATACAAATTTCCCTTCTAAAGCACGTTCGTCGAACGAATTTTAAGTTACACTTAAAAACTGTAATCTAATTGTGTTAGATTACGTATATAAGCCGCCTGCCGAGCCCTGATAGAGTGTCTTAACTTTGAGTTTTCGATGTGAAATGCTAATAGTGATTTTATTCGAAGTATGTCAGAGCATATTTATCTACATAATTACATGTAAGATGCATCTACATGTATACAATATACTGAAAAACTATCCGTGTTGACTTTGTGTGTAAATTCAGTTTAATAGATGTAAAAATTGTGCCATGACATGTAAGAGCCGTTTAGTCCTGTCCAAAATTGTGTTTAACTTCTTGTATTACAATCCATCATTTACCTAATGCAAAAAGAGTACGCGTAAAAACATGAAGAAAGAATCTAGCGCGTACTATAGATATCATCTAGGCTTTTATTTCGTATCTAAGGAATCTCACGCCCTTCGTTAAAAACACACATCAAAATACACATCAACAGTGTTTTGCGCCGTGCTTCAAAGGTTGTGGGTAAAAAAACTTACAGCAAAGGCGGCGTAGTCAGTACATATAATATCAGTACATATAATTGCTGTAATTATCTTCCCTTGCAAAAGCAACGGTGCAACAAGATGTTACAAAAATATAAAATATGATTATGTACAATGAAAAATCATGTATATTCAACATTATTTACGATATTAAAAAAAATGGTTTACAAATGGTTAATTTGTTATCGTGATTGTCTAGAAAGGTATATGCTATGCATTTAAATGTCTAGAATTTATATAATTTTTCATTATACATGATCATTTTGTATATTTTCGTAACACTTTGTTGCACTGTGGCTTTTGCAAGGGAAGATAATTACAGTAATTATATGTAATTTATAGTATAAATGTATGTAAAATAAAGTACAATACTGCCAAATCTTTTTATCTAGTGCCTAATTGCTGGGTTTGAAACGTTTATAAACGTCTAGAAAATGGATAAAATAGTCAAGCTGTCTTATTTATACAAAACTTTTTGGATAATTTTGAATTTCAAAAAATTAAGGCATGAAAATAAGTTCAATTTTGATTTCATTGCTGTCAACAGTATCGACAAAACGACCAATTCGACCTTTTGGTAGCCAGGCTGGTTTTTCACGACGACCACAAATGCACGCTTTCGATCTTGCTATTATGCTTCAAGCTGCTATAAAAATTGGAAATAAGGATATTATATCTAGTCTTCGGAAAATACTCAACGGACGTCGTCAAGCCATCAATCGTGAACACGCTGACAATGTTCAAATTCCATTTTTATTCTAGAGTGAAAAGTCACGCTAAAAAGCACCTTGAAAACACTTCGAAACACGATATTACGGCATAAGTAATTTCATATGTTTCTACATACGTATATTCCTACTGATTCGCTCACAATGCAGCGCCCCACAATATAACGGCCCGCACATCCTTGTATTAGGTATTTTTTATAAGTAACTCGTATTATCTGAAAAATTATTATTAAGACCAAGGCGACTACGGCCTAATCTAATTTGGAGCCTATTTATTTATGTAACTTACGGCTATTATAGTGCTTTAACTGGTTTCAAATTAAACCGATTATATCGCGCTAAACCACTTCGCCTCCCGCGCATCACTTATGATTCGCGTGATTTTTGGCGCGTTTCCAACACCAGTCCTCATTTCTATGATTGAGCAATTTATTCTGATTTGACGTTGATAAAACACCTTTTTATATACCAATAAACACAGAAACAACATCATGTACATCATGTACATGTAGTCTTGTTTAATTGAACTCGTTATACTCAAAGTACAGTCCTTCACCAAATAGGTTACAACGTCGTTTTGTATAACATTATGCATAAAAGCAAAAAAAAAAATCAAACTGAATATGAGGTGACCGGTGGCTACAATATGCATATATGTCGATAAATCAAGTAAAAAGGTACTTTTGTGAAAGTTAGAGGAAAAGTATTTTGCGTTATGAAAGATACAAAAGTATTTATGTTGCATGAATGTATATTATATCTAAGATCTATACGTTGCTAAGCTCGACGCACGTCAAATGTTTAAAAAACATACATATGAGTCATTAGGTGACCCTGATTAGGTGATGGAAGAGATTACCTTACGCCACAAGAGCGCGTTCGTTTATTTTTCTTTGTTTTTCTTCGTGTGGAGCCCTATCCTTGGCCTGCCGGTTTTATGCCGTTTTCAAATAAATAAACGCGTGTTTTTTTCTGAAATTACTGACACGATGCAAGTCGCCCTCATATAATGCACTTGTAAGAACGTGTTTTAAATATTTAGTGTTTTGGCTAGCTGATTTCATTTGCAAAATCAGCACAAAGAACATGGCCTAGACCTGTCGATTGGCATTCCGCCTAAACCGCCGGCCCCAATTTGTGCGCAATGATGATGTTGTTTTGTACAAATGCATAAATAAATGAGATTAATTATAGAAAGGACAACAATAAAATCTGTATTTTTTAGCGGTTTTGGCGATTTCTTTTCTTTATTGTTGTCGCTAATTAATAGGATTTGATTTCCTTCCTTAACTGTCATGGTCCGTTCTGGCCACATCTGGCCAGAAGGCATGCTTTTTCGAATTAACTCGCGAAGGGTTAATGATATAACCAAACGGCAAACAGATTATAAATCTACCAACGAAATTACGTTTTTTATACTTTTTTACATTATTTTCTTTAACCCCCAGGGCTCTTATTGGACTAAGTTTACTTGATATTATCGAGATGATTTGTTTTCATGTTAATAAAAGATTTTGTGGTGAAAACAATACGGTAATAATTTTAAACTTGGTACAAAGCCTACAAAACATTTGGGAATTCATTTGTTAACATTATAACATGCCATTGTTAACCCAGTCTGCTGTTATCTTAACAAATACTTAATTGAAAATTGATAAAGTAAACTAGTGTTATAAACTGAGATTAATTATGGAGAGAGTGTGGAAATGTTGGTTGAAGTAAAATTTTATATTCTTTATATTTAATTATTTCAGATTTTATATGTATGTGCCATTAACGTAACGAATTCTCAAAAAAATACCGTATACCTTATTATTTGCAAATAATTAAAAAAAAAAGTAATTTATTTAGTTATTTTTGAACAAAAAAAAAAGAAAGAAATGTAATAAAATAAACTATCTAGTGTCGTTAACTCATGTGTTAAAAACTAAAAAAAATCAATTTAGCTATATTATATCAATAAAGTATATTAATAAATTTTAAGGCGACAGTCAGAAGTTTCATAATACGTCGGAAATTCTAAAATTGATTAACTAGTTTTAGTATAATGATGAAACGAAGTTCTGGCCAGATTTGGCCAGAACGGACCACACCGCTTATGCGTTTCGAGCGGATCATGACAGTTAAATTGTATGATCGTTGATTTTTTATCGTAAGTTTTCTTCAAAATGTCCGTCAACTGGTGTTTTGCTCTGTTGAAGCAAATTTTTTCACGAATAAACGAACTTATCAGTACTCAATATCATGAAAACCATTGAACTACCTGGTAGATACGAATTCCGATTTTATTTTTGGCCAAGTTCATTGCTCTTTTGGTGGTTTATGGTATAAATTTGGATTTGGTAAATCACATTAACTAACTGGTGGAGGTTTTCGGAGTATGTTACGACATTAAATTTCAGAAGTTAAAGACTGTTACGATCACTTTGGAAAAATACGTTTGTTAACAACAGGTCCATGATTTTCACAGTTTTTCGGAATTAACCATGATATTTTCAGAATTAATCACTAATACCACTACTCTCCTATAATATGCATGGGCGTGTAAGAACAAGTTTCAAATATTTAGTATTTGGCTTGCCGTAGTCGGCTATTGTCATGTGCAAAATCAGCACAAAAAACATGGCCTACATCAACTAATAGACATGTTGCGTGGCATTCCGAGTAAACCGCCAGGACCAATTTGTACGCGAGAAGGGACATGGCAATCTGTTGATAGTCAACTCATGAGTGCCATGTAATATGTAACTATTTAGTAACGTTTACAAGCAAGAATGAGTTCTGGCTAACTTGGTGCGAAAAATTATCAACATGCGGCTACTTTACAAAATCTATTTTAGATTTGAAGAATCATTATGCACCGTGTTAACCCTAACCAATAAACCAGGTGCACCGTTATGTTTCACGCCGTTATCTTTCTATTTATCTTGTTTGCCCCGTTATCTATGACGTTTTTGCGATTTGGTTTTGAAAGATAATGGCGCACCTAGTTATGAAGTTCGGAAATTAAAAAAATATATATACCCCCTGCGCAGCTATGTATCGGGCGGGCCTGCTCGTGGTGTTTTTTCGCCCACGCCCAACGCAGTTATCAGGCACCTTGCGTAGTTACCAGGCAGTTTTTTTTCGCGAAAACGGCCGGATAGCTGCGCAGGAGGTTAATTGATGACTCTTTGATTCGAAAAAATATCGACAATATCTCCCGGGTTGTGCGGGGTTCACTCACTTTGGGTAATTCCTGCAATAAAACAATACAATAAAGGTGAACAACGATGTACAAGTTTGTTTAACTTTTTTTAATATTTTGTTTTTATTTCTTTAAATATTTCGTCAGCATCAAGTGTAGCAGAACAGTAAATCGTTTACCGCATTATATTAAGAAAGCAAGTAAAAAAACGTTGCAATTACGAATTGATGGTCCAAATAATTAAAATAGAATTTTTTATTGCAAAATTTGGTTCCGATGCCAAAACATATTTTTTTTGATTAACGCTTTCGCTAAATTCTTGATTTTAAATAATATTCTTTGAGCTCAAAATTGTTATAAAAGGGGTTTCTGATCATTTTTTACAAACTACGACTTTCCATCAAAATTGTTTGTAATACCGTTAATTTATCGTAAGTTCTCAAACATAAAAATTTTCACTACAAAGCAAGACCTCTGAAATATTTTCTGTAGTAAGTTATTATAGAATAGACAAAAATTTATCACTTAACTACTCATTGCCTGCCATAAAAAATTGCATGGCGGGTTAAATTTAACACAATTTAATGCACTCGAAATAACTGATAAAAAAATTCTACACAAATAGTTTCTTTACAAAAACCAGAGCTCAAAAAATACTATCAAATACTATTGATTAATTGTGGTAAAATTGATATGGTGTCCTGCTTTATATGTTTGTCATAATTGTTTTCGATTTGTTGGGCTTGATGCGTGAAGAAATTTTTATACAAAACAAAATTATGAATGGGCCGTCAAAAAGGCACAAGAAGCACGTTTGGTTGGCGAATGGTTAACAAGTTGATTAAAACGTGGTAGACAACATAACATTCCGTCAATTCTATCTGATTAGAAAGCGGATAATACCGGGAAATATGGGGATAGGATGAAAAGACAAATTCGAAATCGAATTGGTTAAAAGCGTACACAAGTTAGACGAAAATAAACTTTATATTTCGACCAAAGTGAAAAGTGCTAGTCGCGCATAGCAACCGCACGGTGCCAAAAATGCCCTTATAGAGCGTTTGACATTAAATTACTCAACGTACCACGAATTATACTATTACAAGCGCCCTAGCGGTTAGTAACCGTATTCCAAACTAGTCAGTCTGCAAAAATGACGACCCAGGTGAAGTATTTCACGTAATTATGGACGTATACATCTACAAAAAAGAACCAAAAAAACCCTAGCCATGAATTTAAAGCCAAACCGTCCACAGATAACCAGTTAAAATTAACTGCCGCGGATTAAGGAAAAAATATTGAAAAACAAGAAGATCCAATTTCTTGATTAGGTCTCGGTTGGACATTTTTTAACACTACTCATAATTGTTTATATCTGTCCAGCAGACAACTTTAAAACTTCAAGAAAATGTTGGTTTAAAGAAAACTGGTTTTCTAACGCTCGACCACACCATACTCTGATTCTTTATGGTTGCGATGAGGGTATTTGATTGGTCTGATTTTTATTCTAGAATCAAGTTTACATCTTGACCTAATCTCTTAATTTCTTTAATTTTGAGTAATTAATTGGATTATTTAATTACGTTTTTCTCGCGTTAAAATGTCATTTTAAAATAACAGCGAGTCTTTTTTTGGATGAATGTCAAAATCTAGAAAAAAAAGAGTGTGAAATAACACTTTTTGAGTGTCCTATGATCATCCAGCCTCTTCGTTTGCGCGGAATAGCTCTTCCGCTTGTCGAGAAAAAAAAAGGGTTTTTGGACGGCTTGATCATCACTCAAAAAGGACTCAAAATATCTGATGAGGGTCGATAGTTGGCGCCGCACATCATTAGCATTCTTTTTTGTTTCAGTAAACGAAACGCAAAATGATTTAATTTTTAAAATTTTGAAATTTTTGGTTTGGCTGCATGTTGCGGATATGTTATCGCACGTGCGCCACCCAAGCGGGCAGCCGCATTTTAGGCTCGAAAAACACTTGGAATGCGCGTCTGTGCAAATAACTTTTTTTGGAACTTTTCACGATGAATACGTTTTGTCGGTGAGATCATGCTCTGATATAACTTTATAAGTAGTTTGTTGCGTTTTTTCTTCTGTTTAACTTTTACAGCAGGATGGGGCAAGCGATATTAATGGGCGTTCAGCTGCCAATTGATAAGTGGGACGATTATTATGAAGTTTTTGTTAATTGGAACTGTACGATATTACTATTTTATGAAGGTTACTGTTCAATGTATTTAAGATTCGCCATTGAAGGTTGAAGGTCAGTATGTTGAAGGTCGCTATGTTGATAATTTTAAATTTCCGACTTTTAAGATGATTGAAATTTGAGTATTTTGTAATAATTCTTGCTAGAAAACTAATTTAATTTCAAGGTAAAACAAATTGACCACTGTTTAAAATTCGTAATATTCGTCGCAAACATCAACTCTGCAACATCCAGTAAAATGACGTATCAACCGCACTTATTTGTTATTTGAGGTATACTTTTGTGTGTCTGCCGTTCTCAGTCATTATAATCAAATCAATCTCTAAAAAATGCCCAATTAAGGGATGAGATAAGACTTTAAATGTTTTTTGAAGATTAGAAACAGTCAAAAAAAGACAAATCGTTTCGTGAACATTTATTTAAATACTACATTTCAAAAGTGATTACTTGGTGAAAACAAAATTATCAAAAATTTCTAGAAAATTCTAGAAAATTTAGAAAATTCTAAAAATTGAAAAAAATATAAAATTCTAGAAAATTTAGAAATTTCTAAAAATTAAGAAAATTCTAAAAATTGAAAAAAAAAATAGAAAATTCTTGAAAATTTAGAAAATTCTAGAAAATTTAGAAAACTCCAGAAAAATTGGAGAATTCTAGAAAACTTAGAACTTTTTAAAATTCAAAAATTGGTTTAGGAACCTAAATGGAATTCTATGTTTCTAAGATCATACCGTCAAAAATAAATAAAGTGGGTTTTTCGATATTTGCATTTTTTATCTGTAGTCCCAAAATGCGTGCCCTTTTGAGTCTCCTGGCTGCTTCAACAAACAACAGTAGAAGAAGAAACAATAGTAATAATATAAGAGTTTAAGAGGGAAAGAATAATAACTATGTACAAGGGGCTGGAAGTCGATGAAATTGAATTGAAAGACTTGATGGGGGTTGACAAATTGAAGCAATTTTCGCTAAATGATGCGTTTTTAAAACTTAACCGTCTCTTAACACGTTAGCACAAATTGTGCGCTACAAAACTTTTGTAGGCAACGTGAGACAAAGAGCGGCCAAGTTCTAACTCGCACCAGATTCTTAAGTAGTAAGCGTTATTCCTGAAATTATTTTTAATTCCACGCGTCAGATTATTCATGTACAATATTATAGTGAGGCAAAAGCTAAAAGCGGGCCACAACGCGGTTTTAGCGTTTTTTTTTTGGTCAATTGTTTTTGTGTGGGCGTGTGACCGTTCTAGAAATCACTTATCGCACAGAGTCTGTGCGTAAATTATATTTCGGAATTGAAAATTCTTCCTCGTCTGACGTTTCGTCGACTTCGACTTCCAGTTTCTTTGAATACAACTCGGTCGTCGTATAGTTTTGGCTGAATGGACCGAAGTCCTCGATCAGTTTTATGACTGACATTTCGTAAAAGTACTTGTCCTCTAGGATGCGCTCTTTGCGTACGTTTGCGGACCAGCCGGAGAGCTCGGAGAAGATAAAGTAGTCGCCCCTGGTAAGTAGGGTTGCTAAGCTGAAATTGATAACGGAGTTTTAAAAAAAATATGCAGTTTTCTCAAACATACATACTGTATGAATAATACGGTATAACACTGTCATAAATCATACTTTAGTAAATACTATATAAGTATACTAAATTATTATTTTAGGCTTTTTGTAGCGCAATCCACGCGGTGTCCCAATCCACTAAATAGGCAGAGTTAGTTGTGAATTGTATATTATATCTTGCTAATGGATTGGGACACCCCGTTCCTTTTGCTAAAACAAGAATAACCTACGTTTTTTGTAACAAACCTACGCGCTTATTACATATTATTTGAAGTTGATTGAACGTCGAATAACATATTTTTTTTTGAAATAACAAATTTGTAGCGGATTTTTTGCCGGGTATGTTGTATACAATGATCTGAATTCTAGGTCAATCAAAAAATTTCCCGTCTCCTTGTAGATTTATCATTTTCAGTTTAGCAACCCTAGCGATAGGCGAGCTCCTGCTCGACAAGTGAGAGCACCTCGGATTTGTATTGAGCCGTTTCACACTCGACATAATTCTCGTCGAGAAATGCGGCCGTGTCGAGGGTAGTGACAATGTCGAGACTCCACCCTTCGCCCGCTAAAATCGTGCGCGCCATCAGCATCACCTCCTTGATTTTATTCGCCTCGGTCGGTGGGGAGGCCACGTAAATGATCGAGTGTTTATTTTTGATGCCGGTGATGAACGCATTCGTCTGGAGAATAAATCGCGCGACTGCCAACGCCAAACCCTTTGACCCGGTCTTTTCCAGCACGACGCATACCTCGTCCTTGCGCCCAACTTGGGGCCGCGCGCAAACGGAAGACCATTCCGCCGCGTCATATCGGTAATGAAACGCCATGTAGGGGCCGGGTAAATATTGGGCCTGGAAGCGATCAGCAATATCCCGGATGTATTGCGGTTTTCGTGTGTGTTGTACGATCTGAATTTAGTGTTATTTGAAATAAGTTAATTTAAATAAGTTAATTAAAAGAGAGAAATAAGTTAAGGGTGTGCCATATGCGATTTGCCAAAAAAGCTTTTCTGAACATGGTAGTGAACTTGGATATCCGTTCGGACTTCAAGTGACATTCCCAAGCCCAAACGTGTAAAAATAACCCAAAAATCTAGAAACTATGAAGGTTTA
This sequence comes from Oikopleura albicans, assembly GCA_004367875.1. NCBI lineage: Eukaryota > Metazoa > Chordata > Appendicularia > Copelata > Oikopleuridae > Oikopleura > Oikopleura albicans. The sequence continues at coordinate 138,811 of SCLG01000134.1, forward strand.
ATGTACTGAAGAAATTAGCCATACTTTTAGTATCATGAAGGGTAATTGGCTCTCTATTTTTTTGAAACAAAACAATTTATATTTTAAGAGTGTCTGGACTGCTTTTTTGTGTTCTCATCAACACAATTTCTAGTTTTTCTAGATTTCATGAACGACGCGATGCGTCCTTGGCCGACAAAACAAAAATCAACATATTATTTTATCATTCAAAGAACGACCAACACTTGCCGCAACACGAATGACGATATTTTTAAACACAATTTTAATTTTCTTATCAAGATAAATGATTAGAGANATAACACTACACAAAAAGTTTCACATTAAAATAATCATGATTCATAACTTAAAAGTGGTACAAATGTCCAAATTTTAACAAAATCAGATATTTGACTTCACGGCAAAAGGTCCACGCGAGTTTACGATAAAAATAATATACATTTTTTTGTTCTAATTGATTTAATGACACCTTGGTGCAGGTTACAAGCTGTAACATGAAATTCATAGGCGGTATTTTGATGCAATAATTCTCGCGTTTTGTAATAATTTAGGCTTAAAAATCAGCAAAAATCGAAGAGAAAAGGAAAATAAGCTGACCGGAGCAAAAAACTGTAAGACTCTTTGTAGACAAAGAATTATTAAAAAATAAGTGTTAACTCTCAAATTCCATATTTCACCAAAAACGACAAAATAATAACACAAACTATTTTTTTAAATTTTAGCGCATTCAGATCGTTTTTAATTCTCGGGTACATTATAGGAGTAAAAGTCTACGCTCAAGGTGATCGTGCGCATTAATCGCGCGGCGCGATTCGCGCCTTAATCGCTGAAAACTGACGAAATTGATGCAAACTTAATAAGAAAAAAAATCCGTAATTTGTTGCATGGTTCAACGGTATAATTTTTATCTTTTCGAATGACCTGATTATTTCGAAAACATATTTCAAAAATCCAAATAAACGTCGCCAGAGTCCACCAAATAATTTAACCAAGCATTATTTTTAAATGCAAGGGTTCAAAAATGAGGGTATAATATGGTATTTGTGCAATAACCAAATGTCCTGTTTTATATTTGAGCGTGCTAATAACTTGTGTTAGCTATAAACAAGAACCTCTCCATCTACTAAGAAGCCAGTATTTAGTTAAATATTTCGATAAGATATATTCAAGCGAGAAAAATGTTTTATAACATTACCTTCACATTTTGAATACAAATTATTGAAATCTAAATTGAACTTGGTTAATGTAAATTACCATTTGATGTGTGATATAATAATGAAAATTACGTCATTTTAATTCTCAAATATCCTAATTAAACCATAAAAAGATGTACAAAATGATCCAAATACGACTATAGTCCTGATACGAACGTTTTATTGGTACTTCTTTTGGTAGTAAAGCTTATTTTGGTACTAATGTTCTTTTGGTACTAGAACTTGTATTGGTACTGAAGCTTTTTTTGGTACTGAGCCAGTACCAAAAGAAGCATTTGTACCAAAAGAAACATTGCTACCAAAAGAAATTTTGTATAAAAAGAAACTTCCGTACCAATAGAACTTCTAGTACCAAAATAATATTGATACCAATAGAAGCATTGTTACCAAAAGAGCATTGGTACCAAAGGAATCATTGCTACCAAAAGAAGTTTAGGTACCAAAATAATGAGCCAATTCATATTGAGCCAAACGGATTGAGGTGCGAAAAAATTTTAAGCGGACAGTTCTATGTGCCTTTATCACTGACCAAAACAGATAAAATGAGCGAAAAGCGAACAGATAGGAACACATGATAAAGGTACTAGAGAAAAGTTATCAAATGTACCCAGTTAATTCATTAATAATACGCGTCCTTTTTTAATTTTTCGACGTATTTCCCTATTTTCATTAGGGATTTGAAAGACTAAATAGCAAACATAAACATGATTTTTAGGATCGTTAGCAAACGACCGATGCAAATTACATAATATGGTCAATTTGTACGGTTGAGAATTACGCCGGGAAATCTAGTATTTGGATAATTTATAGGGGACATATAATAACAAACATGGAGCCAAAACATGGCCAAGCTGAGTAGTTATAAAAATGTGACTTCAGCTACTTCAATTTACATGTTAGAAGTAATGGGACAAGAGTTTTTAGATATGGACTAATTTTCACGCGATCCATAAATATTTGAGGACCGAGGCACTTTTTTCTTGTATGACTTAATTGAACGCTTGTTTTGATATTAATTAAAGTATAATTTCGTTTTAATGTAGACATAAAAAGATGAAGTTCTATTAATGGACTTTTTCATTCAATATTAATAAAATAGTTTATGTTTTGGGGTCTGGGAAAAAATTCAGTGAGAGTCGATAATTCTTGCATGTAAAGATAAAATTTGGAAGTACCGTACAACCTATACTAAAAACGAAATTCGAACTTATGATGAAAACAAAAATAATTTTAATTAAAGATAATCTATAATGTAATTTACATAGCGTATAACCCGAATTACCAAGTTTTACTCCAGGTTTTTAGACGGGAGATTTCAGCCTTTTTCTGGGGGGGAATTTTTTTTATTCGGACTAGAAAAATTCAAATAATAAATATAATATAGATATTGGCATTTGATATTATTTCTACAATGAAACGTTTTGAGTGTTTATATTGAAACAATACTAAACTTATTTAGAAAATCTCGTAACAGTTTTTATGCAGTTCGATTCAGTGGTAAACGTGCATTTTACACCACTCCAAATCTATAATTCTATCGAACCATTAACATTCATAAAACACCAAAATAAAATAAATAAAAACTTTGTCTCGGCAAAAAATACACCCTAGATAATTATACTATCGGCCAAGATAGGAGGAAAGGAGACAAGCCAATCAGAACGAGCTCTTAAACCTACTCGAGCCTCACTATAGGGTATACACGTCAAAAGTAAACCAAATAAATCAAAAAAGAGGTAAACGATATTATCGAACATCTCTGAGTACAAATACAAAATAAATGACTATTAAACAAAAGCCATAAGTTATGACCCAAAATCACCAATTTTATTGAAAAAAAGTACTTTGGTCATTCGATGTAAAGTTAAAAAAGTGTATTGTACTGGGTTAAAGCAGTTCAGGCTCAAGTTTCACTCCATCACGTGATAAACGTGCTTTAAGACCTCCAGATGGGCCATTCAGAATGGCTCATTCTTTTGGTCACGTTTTATTTATAACGTGACAGGGTGAACTTGAGCCAAAACTGGATTAGCCCACTCACTAATATTTTTTATAAAACGTTTGGCAATTTGTTTTCTCTTTTATTTTGAATTAGGCAAAAATAATCTACTTTTTAATTTTAGGTCGAATGGCCAAAGTACTTTTTTGAACTGAATATGCCTTATTTTTTTTTCTTTGCATTAATTATTGGTAATAAGAACCTGGTAGAAGAATTGTTCCCCAGACGTCAACGGCGAGTCTTTAGCAGACCACACAACTGGATACTTGTAGGTGTTGTATGGAAATAACCAGGCGGCGCACTCTGCCGTTGAGTTGTACAGCGATTGCACCAAATCGGATCGATAGCTTTGAACGTGTTAACAACAAAAAAATGGTTAAAGCGTTGAACTGAGGCTCGAATAATCGAAATCCAATTCAAAGCGTTTTTTCAATCGTGACCACTGAGCAACAATCCAATTTCGATTTTATTTTGGTGCTGAGGGTGGCAGAAAAGTGCCACCCTGCATCGTGATGCAAAAGTTAAATCCACCCAAAAATCGATCGACCATCGGAACGCGCCACCCAAAATCCAACAACGACAACAATCGTAAAATGCTAATCGCATCCTCGGCTTCCCAAAATGAATTGAAATCGACAACTTTGCGCATAATAACCCTCGCCGATTTGGATTTTGTGAAAAAAACAGAAGTATAATAATAATCGACAAATAATCAATTTTCACGAAACACAATACGATTATTGCATTTTTTGCGAAAGGGAACTGGAAATCCGTCAACAACAACCATAACTCATGTTTTTTGAGGTGGTATTCTGCGCAAAGAAGTGACCCAATAAATTTTTCAGGAAAACATCAATCCGGTGAATGAACTGCGTGAATCGTGAACGACTGACTAATAATTACAGAACAAAAATGATTAATGAGTGTGGAAGAAATGACGGTTTCCGTAATTTTAGAAGTTTCAGAAATTCAGCAATAAAAGTTTCTGGACTCATATTCGTTTTTGAAATGATATTTTTTCTAGTAAGTTTTTCGAAATGCCCAGAAAGGCAAATGAAATGTAATCACATGACAACTCAGTCCGCGAAGCTGGACTTGAAATATTCGAAATTACTAATGAAATTCTAGAAGACCTTATATATATTTTAGAGTAACTTTCAAAGCCAAAAAAGTTACATATTATTTTATATATCGGCAAGCAACATGTTTTTATGATCTGGCGCTTTTAGATGTAACGCTGAAAACGTAGTTTAATATATGCGGTCTAAATTAAAAAAAACTGAAATTAATATCATGTGCAAAAATATAAAAAAAAATCATTAAAAATCAATTTAGGGCTAAGTCCATTGGGCCATCCGGCGACGCTTGATGATAGAAGTGGTTGATTGATGTTGATCCCTCCGCGTAATGGTGGTCCCATTATCCCAATTCAAGTGACATAATTCACACTGGATTATGATATAATACAAATGTATAAATTTCGTTTTTTTTTCAAAAAAGATTATGGATAATTATTATCCACGTATGGTTTGGTTTTGATAAAGTTTGTGGCTTCATTTTTTGCTCATCAAATTGTAGCTGTCAATGGCATCAGATAAATTGTCAAAGGGTGTTCGTTTCCTCCTCCAAGTTTCGTTGAGTTTTTTTTTGTCCAATTTTTGGTCCAATTTTGAGTTTTTTAAAATAGTGATAAGTGATACTCAACCTTGAGCGTTAAATTCGTCGATTCAGGTAGCCTTGAAATCAAGTGGGATGGTTGGTTAAAGATTTGATCTAATTAAGGATATCCAAGGAGGAATAGACATTCATAATAATTTGTTTTCTTGCTATGCTCACTTCAAGTGAGTTCGAGATCGGAAATAAGCAAAACGGTGTAAATCAAGTCTCAGAATTTCAAGAAAAATCTGACCAAATTGCCATTTCAAACGTGAGGAATTAATATTATTTAAAAATAGTAAAAAGACCAGTTGACAACTCGGCGAGAAAGATCGATTTCCGGCATGTTTTTTTCTTTTCGCGTCAACTTTTCAACCTACGCCCTACTTAAGTTAGTTAACACTTTTTTTACTTTGCATCAGACTGCATCTTATACACCACCTAACCAGTTCTGTCTGGCAGAGCGTTTGGTAATATAATTGAAATTTACGACACGTTTTGATCGAAAAAGTGTTAAGATAACTGGTTTGAGGGTGCATGTGAAGTTCTGAAAATTTTATGTTTTCCTTGTGGAAAAGTCGGATATGTCCCATTCTAGACAGACGGATTTTTTTTTGCAAACTATATTGCATTGGATATCCTTAACAAATAGGCATTGCGTCAAGTTATGAAAGAAAGGTTTTCAAACTACCTATGATTTTGAATGTAATATTACGGTTGCTCCATAGTAATTGCATATCTCATACCTAGAACGTTGAATCAATCCGCCTCAACCCTCTCGAGAGTCATGAACCACAAAATGATAAACGGGTGAATTACCTAAGCATACGAAATTGACACCTCTGCTCAAAACCTCAAACGTCGCAACGAAATTAGGGTGTCCACGATCAAAATATTTAGGGGGCTTCAAATCAATTTCTAGGGTAGTGTGTTGAGCAGCTTACAGACTTTTTTAATACAAAAATTAACATTGGTTTAATCACTAATAGTTATCTGTCAAACCAGCCCCAGTGAAGCCTACGTATGACCCCAGTGAAGCCCACGAAAGCCTACGTATGACAAATTAAAAAAATTATTCAACATCACAATTTTTACCTTAAAATACAAAATGATAAGTCTGGTTTTCTTTTCTAATTTCCCAAACTTGGATTTAAGCCTCAACGGTGGACACCCTAACAAAAAAAAATGATATGGTTTTACCTATAGATGAAGATTGCGTAAACAAAACTTGTTCATAGCGAATAATATATGTCTTTGCGTGTGAGAAAATTATACCTATTAAATGGGTTTCGTTGATTTTTGTGACAAAAAATTGAAGACGACTCTTTACCTAGAACACCAATATAAATTTAACACACACAATCGCTAACCGTCTTAAAAAAGGGTCCTCGATTTTTGGAAAGATATGTTTCTATATCCTATACCGTATGGCCCCCCATACGGTATGGGGAAGTTCAGAATGAGAGGGTGACGTCAGAATAGCGTTACAAATCATAGGAAAATTGCTCAAAGCCTCACAGTCTGAGAGTCCCCATACGGTAAGTTATTGATATTTGGTTAGACACAGATGAGTTTTTGATGATAAAAGTAATATGAAAAATTATTATTTTGAAAACGGTAGTCTATTTAGTTATACAAGGCACTTTGAGCCCGTTTTAAGCCCTATCTAGCCCTATATATTGCGGAATATTTTTTTTTTGTAGAAAATAAGAACTTTGAATCATTATTAACGTGTAGTTCTAAGAATGCGTTTTGTCAAGGCGCATTATCTAAAATACTTAGAATTCAATAAATTTAAATTTGATAACTCAATGTGTTTAACCAGCTACCCCTGCCTCTGGAACATATTAAAAATAAAGTTAAGATTACAAAATGTTCTACACTGTATTGATACCAAACCTATAGCAAATGTCAACACTATCCAACACTCATCAAACAATAAAGGTAAAAGACACAAATATCAAACCTATTATTTTAAGAAAATTATCGTTTTTTTCATTCATTATTATTGTGCATGTTTTCAGATATATACAAAATAAAGAGATCAAACCTATTAGAATGATTAAACAAAGTTCAACAAGACGCTCTCGAGCGCCTACCTGTGAGAAGAATTATCGAAAGTGTCTCACAAAATAAAGAACACAACAACAATATGCGTAAATACTTTTATCAATTCAAATTAAGCCTCGATGCGAGAACGTGACACTTTCAAATATGTCCAAAACGTGTCACGTTCACAAAAAATTTCCGAAAAGTTACTTATGCGATTTTTGTTAAAGTGTCAACTTCTTACAAAAAGAAGACCGGTTCAGAAAAAAAAAAGTGTCACGTTCTCGGATAAACAACTGAATAGTATCACAATTAGTTCCATATATTAACCCCAGCCTTTCAATATTTCGAACCGTGTCCCAGGGCCCTGGTTAAGCGAATAAGTATGGAAAAGGTAATCCAGTCCGCGTCTTTTTTTTCAAAGATTATGCAACGTGCCGACTCTAGAACACGCGCAGTGGTTTACACTTTTTACACTGCAGGTAACCCTACACAAAGTGTGTAACACACTAGTCACGGTTCGCCATAAAAATGGGCGTTTCTTTTTAAATGTTTAAGATTCTCAAACGACTTCTAAATGGCCTAGATATTTATTATGACTGGAGCCGAAGAATTAAAGGAACCACGCTTTATTTACCGCAGTTAATTTGAATTGATAAAACTATAAACGCGTAAAACCCTTGATACTCAAACCTATATGATTTCGATTAAAAAAAACAACTCTTGAAACAAACTCGCGAGGCATATAGAATATTAGGAAATTTACTTGAAAGAAAAAATAGTTATCAAACATTCCCAAAAGACCACATATTGGATTCAATTCAACATGCTGGAATTTTTAGTCTAGATTTTTTGGGATGCGTACCCAAAATCGATTCCAATATGCAGTGGAATGTTGAGCAAGTGAAATTTCCTAAATTCTTAGCCAAAACCACAAAGCACAACTCAAAAGCACAACTCAATGACAACTCAACCTATTGATATAAATTTTAGCACAAAAAGTTCACCAGAAGCCATAATTATCAGGGTTTGAAAACGAAAGCGAGCAGAAGTTTTCTTCGAAAAAACTGCAGAAAGTAATGCAAAAAAGCAATTCTCTCGAATCTATGAAATATATGTCAAAACCTAAAATTTCCTCTTTTTTATTCTAGAAAATTTGTAGAATTGAAACATGCGACGTATTATTTTCTAGAATAAAAAAACGGTCACTTTTGGGCTTTCACATATAGTAGATTCAATAAATTATTTTTAAAGCATTTATTAGGTACAAGCATTTTACATTCGAAGAAAAATCTGCTTTTCGTTTTTTTTTCGAAACTCAGAAAAAATATGGCTCTGTGTTTTTCTAGCTAAACGAAAACAACTATAAAACGATAAAGGCGTAAGATATGAAAAAAATATGAAGCAATCTGAAAGCGCAAAAAATGCGTGTAATAAATTTATAATATGAGTTAGTATAGAAGTGTCCAGGCGGCAGCTTGAAATCGTATCTTGCTTCCTTTTCGTCAAACTCATCACGTTGAATCCGCATCTTCGTCATCTTTTACGCCCAACTCAAATACTATACCATAAGCCGCATTGATGTTTGCCGATTGGAGACGATACTCGTTTTAAAAAAGCTAATTCATATTCCTAAGTGTCATCCGTTGCAAGTGTCTTATTAATGATTACAAAAATATAGTGATTTTTGGGGGGAAGATCCAAAAATCCATAAGCTATAGTCTAGAGGGGATTATAATATACATATTATTGATAGAACTATTGATTTGATTCTCGTTTTTTTTACTTAAAATTGTATCCAATATTAAGCTATGGTCTATAGGCTATAGATATTGGATAAAATTTTAAGTAAAAAACGAGAATCAAATCAATACTTCCACTAATAATATGTATATTATAATCCCCTCTGCAGTTATCCGGTAGGTTGACCCGCTCGTGGTGTTATCCGAAAGTTTTTTTTCCTATTTCGCCTTTATGCGTCAGATTTTTTTGTGAAACCGACCGGATATCTGCGCAGGTGATTTCTTTAAGAATAAATTGCATAAGTCTTATGAAATTGTATTTTTCTCGATAATACATTTTCTTTGACCATATCATATGGCCCTTTTTGGCAATCTACCGTACGGCCCACATTATATAGGGCAGCAATCCTTTTGAAATTATCGGACTTTTTTTTATAAAATTAGTACCTGTTATAATGATAAAAAAACAGGGCGCAAGAGTTCGCTAAATTTTGTAATCAAATCCTTGTATGAATTTTCAATATTGTTTTTCGATTGTCATTGCTAGAAAAATGAGTTTTGGATCCAATGATCCGGCCAGTAATTATATTACTAAGGTACTGATAAATGAATGATGATCGAAACTATGAGTCAAATATGAAAGGACACATGAATTCAGACATATTTCGCAAAGTAAAGAGAAAGAAAAGGTTTGTTTTAAATTATTTCCAAATGTTACACGATATAAGCTATATCCCGTTAAAATCCGCAAAATAATCCTAGCCTAATCCCGGGGTAAATTTTTTGTTTGTTTTGGTTTGGTGCTGCTCAGCTAACACATCACATCGTCGGCGATCGTCGACTACGTTTTGTGGCACGAGAACCGAAGTGTGTACTTAATTCGCTTTAAATTCGGTTTAAGTTCGGGAAATATAATCTGACATAATCAACGTTTTTTTTCAGCGGATAAGTATACATATTAGGTTCTAATATAAATTCCACTGCGCAAGATGAAGTACGGAATGTTCATGGAACTGTTTGGTGTTTTTCATGACTTTGAAATGTTGTTATTGATAAAAGTCGGTATTATTATTATTTCTTATTCATATTTTCGATTAGTAATTGTCCGCACAACACCTTAATTATCTCGCGGTGCCAATTTTGACTGGTTTTGTTACCACAGCAACACGATACAATAAGAAACAATTTCTGCGTTTTTTGTTCCGCGGACAATCAGGTTAGACCCGCTTACGGCACGTCCAACCTTATATTATTAATTTGATTATTTCTTACATAAGACGCGTTCTAATTATTCATTTTAATCAATTATATAATGTTCATAAAATTTGACACCAAATCGAAAAACCTCATCGAGTATAAATCTGTCATTTCGATTTCTTAATCTTGCTTAATTTTCTCAGACGATACTGTTCACATATAATTATTTAGGTTACTAAATGACTTTTGAATATTCAAACCAACATTAACGGTACATCTCAACGTGCTACGGTTTTAATTGCTCCAATAAATGAGGCGTAATAGTAGATAGTATGTTATGAATAAAGTGGAATTCGTCAACCTTTTTTTAACCAATTAAATCTTTTTAGGATTATAACAAATAAACTCAAAACTTAAAAAATCTATTTTTAAAGTCGAAATCCGTTAAATTTGAAGTAAAAAAACCTTGGACAAACGTTTCGTTATTCAAAAACTCCTTTATTCATATTAGACGTCATGCATGTTGAATTATGCGAAATTCAAATCGTGCACGCCTACTAATGCCTAATTTCGTACTAAATCGTGCGCAATGGGAGGCGCACAAAACGAGCACAACGATTTCCTCAACGTCCATCAAGTATGTTCTATGTCGACACGGTTGCTTAATTGAACGCCAGCGCCGGTGACTTTTGGTGATCGCGTGACCGGAATAGACCGTTCAAGGAATGGTCGTTGTTCGTCAATTTCATTGGTGTCGGCCTTGCGCCGGATGATATTCATTTGTGTCGCTTTCTCGAAACTGTCGATACGTTTGGCGCGCTCGAGCATGACGCTCGGATCGGTGGGCTTGTTGTAAATGCCGCGCGCCAAAAAGACAACGTCGGAATTTTGACATCGAAGATCGTCGGTGAAGCCGATCGACAACAACTTACGCAACTTGGGTATATCCAAACGAATATCGACGGGGACCGGCTTATCACCGCCTACTTTATCGCTCTGATGCGTCAAAAACGGCGGTAAGATTAATGTTCGATTTAACCGAATGGCGACCCCAATCGACTCCCGCAAGCCCTGCAACTGACTCGACGGACCCCAAATGTAAACTGGAGTTATAAATAGCTTTGATTTTGGTTTTGCATAACGTTGGTTTTTGGTTGGCGACAAGTCCAAGTGCGTAACTCGTTTGTGTATTTTGTTTTTACTTTGGGCCTGGAATAATAAAATGGTTCATTTTTAAATTCAACAGACATACAAATAGAGTCTCGTGGTTAAACGGGCATGTCTATTTTCACAATAAGCAGGAATAAGCATCTTCCCGGTAAGGTATGCTTTTTCGTATTACTTTTTTGTAATAATAATGAAGTACTTTTAACAACTTGAAACTGAGATAATACAGGACTTGAGCGTGATACCTTTTTGATACACAATTCTGATATATCAGCGGTACCTTTTTCGGATTACCGAATAGGCCCGCGAAGCGGGGCTACATAGGATTCGATTGCTATATTAGATCACCGAATGGGCCCGCAAAGCGGAGCTACATAGGATGGGATAACCATATTGGATAATTTGAATAACCATATTGGTAATTTACCGAATGAGCCTGCAAAATTGTGCCCGAAACGCGGCATATTTTCAACATAAAAATGCACTCTTTTCGCGGCTTTAGTTATATGGTTTAACGTATTTTTGACAAAAAAAACAGTAAACAGTAGTGTGACGTGACGCGTCATGACGTGCCCAAACGTGGACGAGACCATTTACCTTCGGTAATCAGATATGGAAAATTGCACTTCGCAAAAATATTGCTCACGGAATGAACACTTTACTTACATATATAGTTAACCATATTTCGTATGCACAAAATGCGTTAGTCAATGGAATGAAAATCGCATCTTTGTGGGCAGTGTGTATCAATTACTTGAGGTTACGTCAGAAACTAAGAGCCCCGTGGTTTTAAGCCATTGAATCAAACGGATTCTGTTTCACTCAATTGCTAGTTTTTTTATTAGAAGGATGAGATACGAGCGCAAATCGAGTGCCATCCTAAGTCTATAATACGACGTAATTGTACGCTTCGAGCTGTTATCATTTAGCTGGGAATTAATGCACATGGTAATTTATTCTCCTACAGCCTCGGGTTTTAATCCGTTCAAATAAAAAAAAATGATTACAGTCCATGTGCCCACAACGCGACACCCACAACCCGACAGGTATTTGCCAAGTGAAAGTGTTACGTTGTGGGCACAAGCACTGCAATCATTAATAACGAAATTCAAGTAAAAATTTTATACCTTTTCAATTTTAAATAATTTTCATGGATTTCTATCTATGGTTTTTTTTTCATTACTCATTTCAACGTAACATTGCATAATTTTCCTTAAAAAATCAAAACTTCATCGAACATTCAATTATTTTCGTATGTTAATAACGTATGTATATGAAACATGGATACCAAATCAAATCGGGGCTTCTTTCTCAATATAAATAAAGGAAATTGAGAAGGCTATTACATAGCATGTTATGATAGTATTAAGATGTATGATCCAACCTACGCGTTTTGATTCCCACCAATCTTGATTCCCACCAATCATATTTGACCTTCTTCACAAGCTTGCCCAATATTCAAAAATTATCCCTTCTTGTTAAAAATTATACCTAATCTTTTTTACATTTTAAATGTTATAGTTTTTACATTTTATATCACAGGCTATGATTAATTGTTTTGGGTTTACCCCTAAAAGTAAACATCAATTTAATCGAAGCTGTTTTATAAATTATTATAATGTTTGACTAGCCGCGGTTCTAAATTATTAATCGAACACGTTCACAAAATGGTAAATTTCAATGCTTGGAGCAAGTTGTAAATTACATGTACTGTAGCTAAATAACCGGAAATGAGTTTAACCAACCCGGAACGTCGTTCTAAACTTCATTAGTCCATGTTAACGATTGCGCAGTTATACATGTATAAGAACTATTATAAAATATTTTTAACCATACGTCTCTGAAACAAACTGTTTGCTACAAAAACACAGTTACAAAAATAAGCTTTTAGGGAAAAATATGTATAACGATACTAGATGTACCTTACTTGGAAAATATTAACGTGTGGTTCACCAATAACATTATTTTTGTAAAAAAACGTTCATGGTAAGTAACCTAACATTAAAGGTCGCCACTCGGAAGGCGGGCGGAAATGGAGTTGAAATAGCAGTTTTCATTAGTCAACTATAAATCCACCACGCTATTACAATTAATTCATGAAATTACATAATATTATGTGTATTTCTGTGACTACTTTAAGTAACTTTAAATTAATAATTAGACTACGCGTAGTTACCTACCGTGTGATAATCACACTGGATTGTGTGCTTTTCATATGTTTATGTCTTACATATTTCTACATGTTATATAACTATACATATTTTATTAATGATACACCCTCTGCGCAGTTATTCGGCATGTTTCACAAAAAAACTGTCGGATAACTGCGCAGGGTACCGGATAAGCTACCCTTAATCGATACTTGGAAGTAAAGATGAAACAAAGTTCAAATATTGTTTAATATANTTTTTGGGAAAATGAACCAAGATAATGGAAAATAGGGGTAAAATCTAAGATAATGGAAATGCGTAGGTGGAAAACTTTCGCCAAAATGAACTAAGATAATGGAAAATAGGCTCAAATTACTAAGATAAAGGTACACAAGATAAAGGTACATCTGGTGTATATGAAACCTTGGATACCAATGAAATCGGGGCTACTTTCTCAATCTAATAAAGGGAATGGAGAAGGCCATTACAGAGCATGTTATGATAGTATTAAGATGTATGATCCAACCTACGCGTTTTGATTCCCACCAATCTTATTTGACCTCCTTCACAAGCTTGCCCAATATTCAAAAAGTATCCCTTATTGTTAAAAATTATACATAATCTTTTTTACATTTTAAATGTAATAATTTTTACATTTTATATCACAGGCTATGATTAATTGTTTTGGTTTTACCCCTAAAAGTAAACATCAATTTAATCGAAGCTGTTTTATAATAATGTTTAACTAGCCGCGGTTTCAAATTATTAATCGAACACGTTCACATAATGGTAAATTTCAATGCTTGGAGCAAGTTGTAAATTACATGTACTGTAGCTAAATAACCGGAAATGAGTTTAACCAACCCGGAACGTCGTTCTAAAATTCATTAGTCCATGTTAACGATTGCGCAGTTATATAAGAAGTATTATAAAATCTCTGAAACAAACTGTTTGCTGCAAAAAACACAGTGTTGCGTAAAAAAATAAGCTTTTAGGGAAAAATATGTATAACGATACTAGAGGTACCTTACTTGGAAAATATTAACGTGTGGTTCATCAATAACATTATTTTTGTAAAAAACGTTCATGGTAAGTAACCTAACATTAAAGGTCGCCACCCGGAAGGCAGGCGGAAATGGAGTTGAAATAGCAGTTTTCATTAGTCAACTATAAAATCCACCACGTTATTACAATTAATTCATGAAATTACATAATATTATGTGTATTTCTGTGATTACTTTAAGTAACTAGGCGTAGTCTTATTAATAATTAGACTACGCGTAGTTACCTACCGTGTGATAATCACACTGACTTGAGTGCTTTTCATATTTTTATCTCTTACATATTTCTACATATTATATAATTGTACATACTTTATTAATGATACACCCTCTACGCAGTTATTCGACAGGTTTCACAAAAAAAAAACTGTCGGATAACTGCGCAGGGTACCGGATAAGCTACACTTAATCGATATTTGGAAGTAAAGATGAAACAAAGTTCAAATAAAGGTTTCCCCATGTTCAAGGTATAAATAATCAAAATTTAGTTTTACAGTCCCAATAAAAAATATTCTTGGGTATGTTTAGACTAGTAGACTGCGACCAAAACCGCTAGAACTCGATATGCATCAACCATTAAAAGTTCTAGGTAAAGATTACGTGGCGCACTAAAGCAACTGCGTTTAGAAATAAATTACTCGAATTGTTTCGGCAGTGGCCTATTTTCGCGTAACTTCTTAATCGACAATAAAGTTCTTGTGATTATTATTTTTTGTTGTTTTCCGCTTAATTTTGAACCCGTCTTGTTACACCAGTCTAAATAGTTTTGGTACATGAACAATGACTATTACCATTAATAATTAACAACACTGATCGTCGGAAGTGTGGTAATTGACCTGTTGTTAAAAAATTAATCATAACATTGAAAATGATGTATGAAATGGTCTTAACGATTTTGTGGTCAAAGTCATTCTAGTGTCACTACGATGGTTTCACAAAAACACCGTCCTTATTATTGAATGCTCATTAAAAATTTAGAACATTTCCATAAATAATACCATTATTAACTCTTAGGGGGAAGGAGTTTTTGGGAACCCGTAGGGGGAAAATGCGTGTAAATAAACACGCACTTAAAAAATTCACATTAATTCCCAATAATTCAAAACAAACTGGTAAAGCCAAGTTGTACAGGTTTAGACTCATGAAAATCGGNTGTTCAAGGTATCAAAATTTAGTTTTACAGTAGCAATAAAAATATTCTTGGTTATGTTTAGACTAGTAGACGGCGACCAAAACCGCTAGAACTCGATATGCATCAACCATTAAAAGTTCTAGGTAAAGATTACGTGGCGCACTAAAGCAACTGCGTTTAGAAATAAATTACTCAAATTGTTTCGGCAGTGGCCTATTTTCGCGTAACTTCTTAATCGACAATAAATTTCTTGTGATTATTATTTTTTGTTGTTTTCCGCTTAATTTTGAACCCGTCTGGTTACACCAGTCTAAATAGTTTTGGTACATGAACAATGACTATTACCATTAATAACTAACATCACTGATCGTCGAAAGTGTGATAATTGACCTATTGTTAAAAAATTAATCATTACATTGAAAATGATGTATGAAATGGTCTTAACGATTTTGTGGTCAAAGTCATTCTAGTGTCACTACGATGGTTTCGAAAAACACCGTCCTTATTACTGAATGCTCATTAACAATTTAGAACATTTCCATAAATAATACCATAAAAGAAATCAAAATTTTAAAATTTATACAACTAAATCAAGTTTATAAGACAGACTTTAATCTGTAAGAGAAAAAAAATAAGCCATGACCACCAATTTTTTTCGAAAAAAACTGGCCCATTTCGAGGCCTTAAAGCCAATTTATCACGAGACTCGTTGAACTTGGCCTCGATTTCCCAAAAATATTAAAAGCTAACTTTTCGAGACGAACATTTTGGCCAAAAGAGTTTTTTTCGAAAAAATTTGGTGGTCATGGCTTATTTTTTTTTTCTCTAACATTAAAATCTGTAAAAGTTTAAGCTGTTAAAATGCCTGAAAGTCAGATTCCCTGGACTTGAAAATAAAAAGAAAATTAGTCTTTACGCGGTCTAGAAACGCGCAGTCGATTTTCATAAAACTCATACGGTATCACGGAACGAGTCCCTAATATATTTTATCGGATATTTTGTTAGCCATACAATAGGAAACGTTTGCTGAAATCACGCAACCTCTATAATATTCATGTGAAATTTTGAAATACTCAAAATGTCGGGAAGCCGAACAGCAAAATTGATTTATACTACCAAAAATGAATACTGGAAATATATACGGGTAGAAATGAATTGTAATTTTTTGATGCGGGACTATAAGTAGTATTTTGAAGACCCAAAACAAATTCTTCGTTTAAAGATGGTTTTTTTTGCAAACAAATTGTATCTAATAAAAAAGTTTGAAAATGTATGAAAAAGTATGAAAAAGTATGAAAAAGTTTTCGTGCAGCCAAGTACAAGATATAGTTCTTAATTTCTAAAAAAACACCTGCAGTATTTAACAACGTTTCAAGCACGTTATTAACTTTAAGTACGGGTTTTCATCATATGAATTTTAGATAATTCTGCGCTGGCGTTCAAAATATGTTTTCACATTTGTTATACCTGGCTCGGCATTTCACTCGTCGAATTATTTTTTTCTCTTGTTCAATTCTCCTAAATTACGTTTTCTGTGTCTATCACTTGAAATAATATTGCTGGTACATGTAAAGTAACACAAAATTAACATAATTAAAAACAAAAAAAATATGTAACATATTATTGGTTTTATGTTTTGGACTCCAAAATGGGGAGATGTTAGGAAATCCATGAATTCCACAAATTTTCAGTTTTCATTTCCTAACTCTAGGAAAATGGATGTTTCAATCCTAAAAAATATTTAGATGATATCGCTAACCTAGTAACCAACAAACCGTTAAAAATCAACAAGACCAAAAGTCAAAAAGGCCACAAGACAAAAAGTTTTTTTGTATTATTATCATACAGTATTTGTGTGTTGGTTTTCACTGTAACTTGAATGAACCCGCAAACTCAAAAATTACGTTTTTTCACACCGGCCGGCCAACGGACTCCGGGGGTATATAAAACACAACAATTCAAATGACAGTTTATATTCGAAGAAAGTTGTCAATTTAAGGTTTTCGGTCAATATTGCTTAAACTAAACCTTCAAACACATAATTAAAAAAGTTCCGTGAACACAGATACGGAAGATTGTCCGCATCATCACTCTTTGTGTTCTTACCTACGTAATTATACACTATATAAATCGATCGTCCTGAATCGAATGAGCATACTATCGTAAGCTCTCCGACCGACCTTGGTCACTTATTGGTTGATTTGACCACAAAAACACAAAAGGTTAACCGGGTGACGTAGGATTTTCATTTTTTGCTTTAAATAATCTTTTTGCTTCGAATAATCTTTTTTTGGGGCTAGCTTGCTCCAATAAATGACTAATTAATATTCATTACGGAAATAAAATGTTGATTTGTATTTACTCTCCGACTTTGTAATGGATTATTCTATGTTGGTTTTCACTGCCGTTACATTTAATAAAATAAAAAAATCAGAAAACGCGTTGTGTATGCCAATGCGGACAATCTTCCGCAATATGTGTTTGAAGGTTAAGTTAGCTAAATGCGCCGTTACTGCGGTTTCGCATACGTCATGTTCATTAGGCGATTTGGCAACAAGTTTAGGATGAAGTGGAAAATGACTAATTGTATCTTATGGAAATTATATCAAGACATAACTGATTTTGAATCGAATGGCTCCAATCTTATCCCAGCCATGGAAAAACATGGAGAAGATGGAAATGATGTTAAACTTTCAAAATGCCAAGAAACCATATTTCGTCAAGCAATCGTTGCTTGTTCTAATTTTATTTCACGAAAGTGAAGAAAACATTATTTCTTCAATAGTAATAGTGCCAAAAAATAAATCAATTTTTAATAATTAATTAGGAACCAATAATTAATTATGCTGGAAAGCGAATTCATCGTAGAATGTTCAGCTTATGCTGGCGCAGATAATTGATTAGGGAGAAAAAAATCAATTCTTCGAATCAATCATAACCAGTCCACGTTGTTATTTTCAAAAAAAAATGAAGCTCTCTTTTAGGCGAATAAAATGAGGAAAAATGCATTTTTGGACACGTCTTTAATTCGTATTTCTTGAAGAAAAATAATATTTCCAATGATTACAATTTTGGACACGAACTGAAACTGAAGAAACATTGAAACGGAGATTTTTTTTTCTCTAAGTCCCGCGTTGCTACAACTTGTACGAAAAGTCCGTACGGGGGTCGTGACGACCAGCGCGCGAGAGTATAATGTAAAATAATACGTGCGTTCTACTCGGGGTAGTTAAATGGAACCATGGCAAATTCTTGTTAGTTACCAATATCCTGAAGTTTGTGTCAAATATTTTCTCATTAACATTTGAAAAACTAACTTTCAATCATTATCTGTCAAAAAGTTCATTCTTGGCCATTTTTCGGCCACCAATAGGTAACATACCGTCGAGTATGGTACGGTTTACCATTTTATTTTCATTGAACGTACACAAATTTTGTACCCTTAAAACCATTGTTACATGGTCATAAATGTTTAATTAATGTATTACATATTTGTTCCATGGTTAAGATTCGTTTACCGCAAATGTTTCACAAAATAAATGTTGTGGTTTGTATCAAATTCCATTCCATTCCAGCATATCCCCACATTAGGAGTAAAAAGGCCATCTAGAATGTAGGCCACATGCCGTGATGCGATTATGACAAAGATAGCTTTGCCCGTTTTTTATCGTCAAATGAAATTATGCAAAACCAAGCCTTTGGATTTAATTTGAATTTTGGTTCTACTTGGTCGTCTATACTCCTTTGATTTATCTCGGGGCATTCTGGAATATCATCAGCTTTTTTGGTGTGTTGGATATATTTTTGGCAATTATGACAATTTTCTTTGGAGAAACAACCAAATAAACGAAATTAGAAAGTTTCATTAACAGGGGTAGTTGATGTAAAAATATGAAAAATAAGAGAAAAAGTTGTTCTGACAATTAAGTTAAACGGGGGCAACTTGCCCCGGGCAAGTATCAGATCTCGCGTACAGTTTCAAGCACGTTCCGAGTTAGTTTTTTGCTGAGAATTGTTTGAAACTTGCCAATAAATGTCTGGTAAGTTTTAAAATACGGGTATCAAAATATGGTAGTACAGGAAAACATGTTCTAAAGCTATTAATTCAAGTGGAACTATTACTTCAAGCAGGTAGTGCATAGGCGGAAAAATTTACTGTTACGTTAAGCTGGTAAGCTAGGTGGTGTAGTTAAATGGGGGTAGTTAAATGGTGTAGTTAAATGGGGTGTAGTTAAAATGGGGATTACTCTGAGTACTTTCTCAAAAAACCTCCCACACCGGGAATCGAACCCGGGCCGCCGGAGTGAGAATCCGGAATCCTAACCCCTAGACCATGTGGGATGGTGAGTCCTGAGGAACTATTAGAAACATTATCAAGGTGTTAGATATCTATAGATACACCGTGTACTTCAAACTCTACTCCAATCTTACTAAATTATATTTTAATGTATTCATGTTTCCGAAATCGATTTGAACCTACCGACAAATCGCAATGGCACATAATCCCACATGGTCTAGGGGTTAGGATTCCGGATTTTCACTCCGGCGGCCCGGGTTCGATTCCCGGTGTGGGAGGTTTTTTGAGTAATCCCCATTTTAACTACACCACCTATTTGCTTAACGTAACAGTCAACTTTTCCGCCTACGCACTACCTGCTTGAAGTAATAGTTCCACTTGAATTAAAAGCTTTTTGTTCCATTTTCTGGTCTGCTTTAAGCAGGTAGGCGGAACTGTTACTCTATGCAGGTAGTGCGTAGGCGGAAAAAATGACTGTTACTTTAAGTAGCGTTTAGTAGCTTGATATCAAAAAGTCGACTAAGTTTTGTATTCTCAGCGAGATACATATCTCGTCGTACTCCAAACGTGATGATTTCAGATATCGAGCACCTTCAATTTCCTGTCAATTGTTATGATCTTAATCGGAAACCGTGAAAAGGCACGATTAAGCCGGACCGGGGGTCATTGTTAAATAGACGAGGAATATGAAAATGCATTTTTTTGTTTCAATAAAATAGACGTGGAAATTGAAAGCCACGAAAACACTTCAATTTACGAACCACCCAGTTCTGTTTCACTTATACTGCTACGATCAACGCGTCTTATGAAAAAAATCTTGGTTTTCCCATAAAGATCAATTTTTCAGATTGGTTAAAAACACAATAAGTAAAAATCATGTCAATTATAGGTTTTACATTTTTATAAATCTACCGCACGTTGACTGGTGTACCACCAAATTATTTTGTTTTTTGAACTTTCAAATACGTTTCGAGTATTATTTTGGTTTTACTACTTCACCAGGTGCGCCATTATGTTACACCTCGTTATCTTACATTTTTGTTCCGTTCGGGCCGTTATCTTACACTTTATACTAATTTATAAAAAATGGAAAATCCACTACAATTGACAGGCCTTTTACTTATGTTTTTAACTAATCTGAAGATTTGATACTAATGACAACATCTTGTCAACCAACTATTAGATTATATTTAAGCAAACATTATATAATTGTACAATTGATATACATTGTAATTCAATTAAGTACTCATAATTCATTGGTACCTAATCCCACATGGTCTAGGCGTTAAATCTGGGCCATAAATATGGAAAAAAAAGTTTAAAAATATCTCCCACACCGGGAATCGAACCCGGGCCGCCGGAGTGAAAATCCGGAATCCTAACCCCTAGACCATGTGGGATGATTTGCTATAATAAATTATCACTTTTTATTTCAATTGTGTGCCATTATATCAAATAATGAAAACTAGCCTAGAAATTGAATCAGATCTGTTCAAATTGCCCGCATTTTGAATGACATGAGCTTAAAACGTGCACTAAGCCAGTGAAATAGGTGATCGTTAATAAAACTGGCTAAATGAAAAACACAAATTAAATGAATTATCGAACTATTTTTATGTGCAGTTTCCCCGTATTCGTTGAACCAGGTTCAGGCTGAATGTACCTTCATTGGAATTTCTCAACATTTATTAATTTTTCCTTTTTCGGCGCTCTCGAATTCGATGAGCAATAGAGGAGTCCAACGTGTTTCCCGAATGCACGATTTCCTCGTACGATTCTGTCAAATAAAACAAAGAAAAGCGGCAAGAACATTCCCGAGCTTGTTACTCGTTTTTTCATGCCAGTTCCTTTCGGGTCATCTAATTAACTCACGAGAAATAATTGTAAAATTAGACCCCTCGGAACGTCATTAAATCTGTAATAACAGAACGTCGCATAGTTTTAAATTAAAAAAGAAATAATAAATATTGAAAAAAAAACGTAAAATATCCAACACATTCCTGAAAAGAGCTGATGCTCTGAGGGGTTAAATTTAAGATCATTTTCGCTATCGATTGCAGTTGGTAAAGAACTGACTGTACTTAATGCCCCAAGAGTGAGAATAAAATTTCTCATTGTGTTCCCCCCTAAATACGCCGTATACCCCTTTAAAGCGGCCAGTGATAAGGTCCTGTTAATTGTCTTAATTCGATGGCTTCTAAACCCGTTGTTGACGCTCGTTGTTGACTGTTGTTGCTCTTTATTACCAAATCGATGAGGGGGGTACGGTCGCGGGGTCGTTGATGGGAAAATGTAAGTCAGCCAAAACCGATCGTGGATCAAAGAAATAAATACGAAAGAGCTCGTCAAGTTGTTCTCTGTAGTTATGGATTGGAAATTTTCATCAATTGGTTATTACACCATTATTTAGGCAGTTTCATACGATGCCGGATTGTGAAGGTATTTAACGCACAGTGCTCCTGGACACTCATATCAGATTTACCCTTCCAGAATGAGAATTTTAAAAATTTTAAAAGACAATCCGGTTAAGTTCGACATGGCGTTTTTTTTTTTGATCCGGTTACATTTTTCGATTTCCGGTTTTTCCGGTTTTCAATTTTTTTCTAGACACCGAAAGTGACCGGAAATAACCGGAAATGAAAAATAATCAAAAAATATTAAGACCACAAAAAATTCTCATTCTGGAAGGGCAAATCTGATATGAGTGTCCAGAAGCACTGTGTCACGAAATTTCATTTGATAAAAGGTCTGGTAAATATAGAAGGTTTGCCAAAAAGTGTGACGTTATCGCAACGTCGCCAGATTCATACATGACCGTTTTCCAAGGTGAAGGCTTTCCAAGGTAAAGAAAAACTGCCCATGCCTGGCCCTTTAAGCTCAAAACGTAAATAAACTGGTCATGCTTCGCCTCGCGCACAAACAAATTTTTTTTT
The DNA here is from genome assembly GCA_004367875.1 of Oikopleura albicans. Classification (NCBI taxonomy): domain Eukaryota; kingdom Metazoa; phylum Chordata; class Appendicularia; order Copelata; family Oikopleuridae; genus Oikopleura; species Oikopleura albicans. The sequence continues at coordinate 161,405 of SCLG01000134.1, forward strand.
GGTTTCCTTACTTTTTGATTTTAATATTTCAATTTACCGGTAATTCGATTCCTGGTTAGTGCAGAGTCTGTACATGTACTTTTACTCTTCCAGACTTAAAAAAATACACCGTCATTATCGTGCAGCAATAATAGGTTATAAAGAATTAAGTTTAAAAAATAATAAAGTGAAAATTAAAAAGGCAATCCGCCGACCAAAACGCGGTGTAAAAATTATTATTTTTTTTAAAGAAAGTGTAATTTGTCTAAAGTGAAATTATCCCAACCGAGTAATTACACAGACTGTTGTTGTACATTGTTTAGAGGTGAAAAACACGTTCGTTCCCAGAACCAACGGTCTGATCACAAGAACGCAAACGAAACAATATACCGGATAGCTGCGCGGTTGCTGGAGAACAGCACAAACGGCAATTTTAATTTTATAAATAATGGAAAATTTCTCACAAAGACCAGACAAGATTCTGCGCTTGTACTCTTATTCAGCGTTTGTTTTAATTAACGTAAAATTTATAAATATTATCCGCGCGTGCTCTTATCCTGCCAAAATCGATTTTGGCATAAATTTGGTCAAATTCCAACTTTTACAGTTATCTGGCCAGTTCATAGTTTTCCACACCCTGCACAGTTATCTGGACAATACAACAAAAAAAAATTGACGAAAATTTCGACCAGATAATAGCGCAGGGGTATATATAACTCGGTACGACAAAAAAAAACACAAAAGGAAAAAATCTTATTTTCGTTTTTTCAAAATCTTATTTTCGTTTTTCAAAAATATCTCCCACACCGGGAATCGAACCCGGGCCGCCGGAGTGAAAATCCGGAATCCTAACCCCTAGACCATGTGGGACCATGTGCCCTAATTAGTACAAGTTTTACTTACAAATTGTTATTGATGAACATAAAAATAAAATTTAGGGCTGATTGAGACGTCATTCATATTGTTCGACTTTAAGCCAATTGAAAATCCAATACTACAAACAATACTCGTGAAACGAAAGATTGATGTACGATAAATTGATACCATTTTTTCAAAAATATTTGTTAATTTAGCTTTCAAATAATATTAAAGATAACGTTAACTGATAATAACAATCGTTAAATGGTTTATATTGCAAAAAATAGTAGTGCAAACAATCCCACATGGTCTAGGGGTTAGGATTCCGGATTTTCACTCCGGCGGCCCGGGTTCGATTCCCGGTGTGGGAGTATTTTTTGTACTGAAGATAATTCTTATTGCATAAGTGCTTATGTTATTGGTGTATCGAGTGTGGTTTTCTTTGGGGTCGAATTTTTATTTTCAGATGAACTTCTTAGTCTCATGCTAGTGTACTATAGTGGTCCTTTAAAGGTACGTTATTAGATCACTATTTGTTGTTAGGTACAGTATTAGGTAAACTTACGTACTTCTCGCGTTCTCAAATTTTGTATTATAATAAACTTATTATTTTAAGAACTAAAAAAGCGAGTATCATGTTATTATAGCTAAATTAGCTGTATTATACACTCGTATCATAAGAATTCCAACAGTTGCATTATTCACGGTTTCATTCAAAACATTCATTCAAAACATACAACAGTCGTTTTTGAGTTGGTCTGATTTTAACTGTTTTAATCCTACATATTCTATTAAAGGTTGAATAATATCTGATATAACATGTTTATGGCAAACCCGTCGTATTTAGTCGCCCAATAAATAATTGATTCGAATTTTGTTATAAAAGCTTGTCAAAGATGTTCACGTGACAATACATGCCATAAATATTACTACTAGTAGGATTTCAGTGTTAACAATCGTTACGACATAAATTTTAACATAAGACCGGGCACGTTCCAGAACATAATCTTAGAAGTTAGATCGTAAAAGAAAACTTACAGCACTAATACTATGAGACATAAAACCTGTTCAATTAAAGGAAGTTCTGACAGAATTTCAAAAAAGTCAATCAACTTACACACAATTTGAAATTGCTGAAATTTTATTACTGTAAAGTTGAGTTTGCTCAAACCGGATAGTAATCAGCGCATTTTTTTTTCTTAAAGGACCCAAGCGTCCCGTATATACATATTATAGATACAGAATACTGGTTGAGTTTCATGAAAATCGGCCGAGCGTTTCTCGATTGTTTGTAAATTTCTTCGATAAATTCAAGCCAGACATCCAGACAAATCAATCGCAAAAGTTTACAAACAATCTAGGAACACTCGGGCGATTTTCATCAAACTCAACCGGCAGTATACGCTAGTCGTCTGCAACATCTTATGTTTTGTCACATATGCTATGAGTCATATAGCCTATGACTCATAGGCTATGAGTCATAGCATAACAGATATCATGTTTATAGTTAACGTTAATATGTTTCACTTAATATGTTGTTTTTCCAATCCAATCCTTTACGCGAGCATGTAGAAAGAAATGATGAAAAGTTTCTCTTACTGTGCGTCGTTATTCGAATTTATTATTTTTTTTGTTATTTTTTATGTTGATTTTAATAAAAAGCAGTAATGACCTCAGAAATCCTGAGGCGAGTTAATTGTTAGTCGCTCGTTGGGTTAGTAGAAGTAAACTGGATACGATATCGTATGTTTTTGTGTCTTCTTGGTGGAAACTTATTTTTGACGAAAATCTAAAATAGAAATAAGTTAGAATTATGATTTAAACAGTGGTAGATATGGTAGAAGTTGGCAAAGAGCATAAACTACGATAGCAATAAGAGTCGATTATCAGTTTTCAGTCCGTCCGTGTCATCCAAACTACGAAAATCAATTATTGTGGCAGCAATCTAGTAATTTTAACGAAATTATGGATCATTTTCAACGTGTTGCATCGGCAACTGAAGGAATATATGTATATTTGATTGTGTACCTTCTTAAACATAGATTTATACCTTTCTCGGTTACGGTAGTGGCGTACGTCATATTTCTGTAACTTTTACTTTTCGTAAAAATATATCATATATTATACCGTAGGGTATATCATACAGTATATGTCATGAATTATGAAAATTAATAGGTTCTTACAGCCCCTGCGCCAAAATAGATACACCCAAATTATGGTGGTACCTTAATCTTTTAATTGAAAGTGTCACGTTTTCTTATCCACAAATGTATATGGTTAAACTTGTATAATACAATACCCTTAATACCACCCTTAACAATTTGTTGATTCGAATTTCGTCGAGTTCATCCCTTTCCCCAAATTCACTCAAAACAATTATAGTGCGTCATTTCTGGCTATTGAAACCGAATCGTTTTTAACTGGTATAGCTATCTAACCATACAAATAGTAAGAATGATCATTTATGGTACCCAACGGAGTAAAATATTTTGATTAAAAAAAACCTAGAATTTCTGGAAGGCAGGCGGTGTACCGCGGTGAACAAAACCATTCAGTATACTTTGGTATTACGCGCTCGTGCGCTTATCCAGCCATTATTTTGCATATTTCCAGCTATTCAGCCTACGCGCAAATGGTCTATCCGATCACTATGGGCTTATCCGACTTCTGTTGGAAGGCGCAATTGGCCGGATAAACCCGTAGGCGGAGTATATAATTTTAACTAGTAATTGTTTGTTTTAATTTAAGGATTTATAGCAAATAAAACTGAGTCTGACTTAGTTTTATTAATTGACAATTAACTTGCTAGTAGTAATTATTTGTTCGCCGTTATTATGTTTCCGCTGTTACTTTGTTTCCGTCGTAATTATTTATGCCGAATTTAGAACTTCTTTTCCTCCGGAATAGATCATATACAATTAAAAGACTCAGTACTTCTAAAGGCCACAAAATTCTATGTGGAAACGGTCGAATTAGGTCGGTTATTTTCGTAAATACATCAATATAATTTTAATTAATATCATAAACGCCCGATTTAAATAAATACCATAAATGGCATTCGAAAGACATTAAAGTTTCATGATGAAACGCTTGAAATTTGAAAAAAAATCTTACAAATCAGTGTTTTTTTATATGTAGGTTTGAGCAGCGATTATGTAAAACATATCGGTGTAAAAATTATGGTGTACAAATTTTTTTTGTTTTTAAAAATAGGTGTTAAAAAGCAGTCCCTGTTTTGATCTGTCCGAACTGGCCTTCTGCGTGTTACTTCGTTCCGTTTTTTTTTTGAATATTAGGACCGTGCCATTTTGTGCATTCTAAATTTATCCAGAGCCGGATTAAACGATGCGTCTGTTGCATAACTTATAGAGACTACACTTTGGCTAATTTCACACCGACTCCAAAAGCTTATCTAAATCGGACTTTGCATTAAAGTCCATAATGCTAAGTTACTTAACAAAAATAAAATAAGTGAACTCTTGATTTAGGGAAGTAGGGTGACCGCAAAATATCCCTTTTCGGTATTGCAAAGGAAGGATCATGATTTCTAGCGCATTATTTGCGGTTAAATTGTTGAGCAACTTAACGTAACCAAAATTCGAATTATTATTGTTGAAAATCGAGCACTTAGAACTCTGCAGAGGTGAATATTTCCGTGGTGTCTCATCGTATTAAATATAACAACAGTGAAAACTAACATAGATCGACTCCAAAGTCGGAGAACAGAAAAAAATAAAAATTTTGTTTCCGTAATGAATATTAATTAGTCATTTATTGGAGCTAGGAAACCTCAAAATAAAGGTTAATAGTTTTCAGGCACATTTTCTTTCTGTCATATTTTTCCAAAATTTTTAAATAGTAATCGACCAAAAAGTGTCCACGGGTGGTGGGTGAGCTTTCGAAAGTATGCGCATTCGATTCAAGACGATCAAATTGCTCATGGTGAAAAATTACGTAGGTTATAGCCGGTTAGAACACAACGATAGATGGGACGGAAAAAATTCCGTCCGATGTGTTCAGGGAACTTTTTTAAATATGTGTTTAAGGTTAAAATAACAATTATCATCAATTGTTCGGACTGTTTTCTTATTCAACATTACGTTGGTCTAACTGATTGTCCGCCGAACGAAAAAAGGAAGAAAGTGTTACTTGTTGTTTCCCGTTGCTATCCTAACGCGCTCAATCAAAATTGGCACCGCGAGAAAATTAAGATGCTCAGGGACACTTAAGTTTTATATGAGAGTAGGACATTCTGCGATTTTTACTGTTAGTTTAGAGAAAAACAAATTCACACAAATATAATTTAAATGTTCTAGAACCATCGAGTTGAGTATTTACGTTTGATAAATTACTGACATCACATGTCTGTGCTCATTTAGTAAGGGTTTAGTCGCTAAATATGAGGTAGGTTTTTTCATAACGACTTCATACACGATTGACTAGCTTTTTACTTACGCCGAAAATCCGCGACTGTAAAAAAAAGGAAAAACAAAATTCATACAGTATTTTCAGCAATCAACTGACGTTCCATTTAGAGCATATTGCAAAACATTTCCACTTTATGAACTGCACCTCAAGGGCTTAGCGTAAGCAGCAAAGTACTTTATTTTACTTGAATACATTGGGTTTCTCCCCGCCGCCACTTCAATAGAGACAGTCCACGTTTTTAACAACCAGCGTCTAAACGACGCATACTGAGTAGGGGTCTCAAGTACTAAACTAGATTTTTGATTTTTTGTAAAAATTGTAAATGTTCGTAATTCATTTTAAGAAAATAAAGCGAATAAAAAATCAAACTACTCCCGATCGACTGATACTGTAAACTGTATCGACCGCTGAGATTTAACAAAACCGCGAAACAAGGATCAAAAGTTAACTCAGTTTTGTTCCACAGAAAAGGGGAGTTAATTAGTTCCCATTGAAGGTTTTTCAGATAGTTGAATTGTTCACTTCATGAATACACAGGGATGGTCATGAACCGTCCAGTTTGGTGGTGGTCAACAAAAATGAAAAAAAAATAAATAGGTTCTGCCAGGTTAAAATTGTATCAATTTGCGAATTCCAGGTAAATCACCCACGCACTTCACAAAACCGATTTCTCGCAAAACAAGATGGTCGCGTGAAAATAGTGACTCTACAAACTGGCGATTAAGCGCAATTAAGGCGGTTTACTGTGCACCGTGTGTAGTCAAACTATTATGTGCTTTAGTTTATTTTCGTTCACAACATTCTGGAATCCGTATTTCCGAATAATTAAATAATTAAATTTGGTTGGATATGCGTTGGACGTATTGATATTGTGTGGTTAATTGTAGTTCTAAAACATTAGTGCGGCCAAACAGATACAAAACCGCCTTTTTCTTTTCAACTGACGTTCCAAACTGAGCAAATTTAACAATTTTTCATTTGCAAAATTGTATGCACCTAAACGTCTGACTACACGCAAGAAAGTACGGTATTTGTTTGATACGTTTAATTTTCCTCTCATTGTTTTTGATACATATATCGAAAGATACCAATACATATAACGATACCGATACATATAACGAAAGATACATACAACGAAATATAACGCTAGATTATTAATCTGTTAAACAGAAAAATTGCAAAGCGTTCGGGAATCTTTCACCTCGTTCCGTCCGTTGATACCCCGCTCAAAACATTGTTTTATAAAAATGAAAAATGTACTACATTGTTACTTTTGTTTTTTGGGCCAAAATCCACGCGATGTCCCAATCTTTTTATTGGATTGGGACACAACGAGGAGTTCGCTACAAATAAACTAAAGTAACAATTTAGTAGGTGGCAAATAAGTATACTGTGCGGTGAAAGGTTTATTAAAAATGTGTGTTTTTTTTTCTTAGATTCTAGTGCGACACGACGATGTCATCTAAGAAAAAAAAACACACATTTTCAATAAACCTTTCACCGCACAGTAAGTTAAACGTGTATTTCACTGATGTATGAAACAGGCCTCAGAAAAAGTATGAGCTCATATTAGTCTTCATAAACCAGTGTTGGAAGCGTTGGGGTGCGTTGACCAACGCCCAATTAACGGGTTGGGAACGTTGTGGGTTGAGGAACTGTTCTTCCAAGCCGTTGGAGAAAATGTCTTCCCAACGCGTTGAGCGTTAGAGGAACTTTCTTTCAAACGCGTTGGGAACATTGGGGGTTGAGTAAATTTTGAGTTACTTGATTTACTTCTTGGACCGAAACGTATCGGAATTATCAGTTATCTTTCCAATCACCCTACCGGAGTATTTTAACAAACCTCAATTAACTTTACAATTTTCAGCAAAACATCTGTAAAGATAACGGCTGAGGTAGCGTATATGAAAATGAGCGGTACCTCCACTACGCTACGTCTGTAGGCCACGTAATTAATGGTCATCTAGCTTAGGTTATATCAAAAATAAATATGTTTTATGGTTTAAAGATTTTTCGAGTAAAAAAAATGCTTTTCGAGCTCCATTCGATCCGACCACGGGGGAATGGTGTGACATAACGCGGTGGTTGATACTGTGCACGACATCTGTCAATCTAATCACTTAAATCTGTGGTTATTCTAAAGTACCGAATACGTGTGGGCTATTAGCTTATCAAATAAGCTAAATGAAACAGATTTTGGCTCTACGCAGAAAAAATACTATTTTGACAACGAATTCTTGTCAAAATTCTTGTAGTCATCAATATTTTCATTCATCCGCAAATTACAGTTCTAAAATCACAACTTTTAGTTAAGTTACGTTTTGATGAAGGAACAAGCAGTGAAATAATTTTGCTTGATACAATTATACTTATGCTTATATATATTATTTACATACCGTGAGAATTTTTTAGTGATTTTCGGAGAATAGCGTACGTATGATACGCTAGGTGCTCGACGAGCTCTAGTCATTTATAATAAACCATGTGAATAAGTTATTCAAAACCAAACTATAAAACAAGGAAAATATAATGACATAGTGCGTTCGTGTTTTGAAAGATAAGAATTTCAAAAATATGATTTCCGTGTTTATTTGTTCAAGATTTTCAGGGTAGATGAACACATTATCGAAGTCAGTTCTGGATTTTGGTCCATATAAACTACAATGTTTACTGTATGTTTCAATGAAATGTAGAATTAAACAGAAAAAATATCAAAAACTTTGAAAAATATTTTTATTGTTTAGTCATATTGCAAAAATCGAACTTTATTCGTTTCTATTTATGTTTCAATTTACGATATATTCGACATATATTTATAGACACAACTTTCCTAATCAATATTAGAAAAGAATGTTGCCGAAAACCGATATGTATAACTTTTTAACTATTTTTTCAGACCATTTTTGGCAAGTGCTTTCTCGAGATCAAACGAGCACAAAATTATACGAAAACGACGCAACTATAGCAATGGCTAACTTCAAGTAATTAGTTTGGAATGGTAACTAAATAATTTTTGAGACGTCGAAACATTTCTAAAAAGGGATATCACGAATTGGAGTAACACTTTTTAACGAAGCCGGATAAATAAAACTTATCGTTTCTAACACTTCGCGGTGAAGTCTTCACCACAAATTTTACAAAAAATATTTGAAATCATATTTGGCATTTGAAATAGCAAGTTTCATTTAGTATACACAAGGTGCGCCATTATTAATTGTTATAATTATTATTAATTGCGCCATTATTAATTGTTAAACAAATAACCTAAAACTTCAAATAACCTGCCTGTTAACGGATCAATGAATAGGCAATTTAGGGGATAATTTTATCCTTTTAGATTGTAAAATAATTCCATACCACGTGAAAATAATCACCGTTACAGTATAACAGTTTAACAGTGTAACGGTTACACTGTTCGAAAATACCACTTCCAATGCGTTCTTGATATGTAATGACGAAGTAGTCGCAGACCAGAGGTCGGCACATTCGATTTCTCGGGTCCCAAAACACGGGTCTAGCCCTAAGCAACAAAATATGTCCAACCGGCACCCGACCCGACTCGGGAAAATTCGGATCTAAACCCGAGTATTGAGAATAACGTGGATAAACTTCAACGTTTGATCACGTAAAAATATGTCAAAAACGCGGAAATAGGTCACGACTTTCGGTGTATTTCTTATATCGTCAAATTTCATATATTATTTTTAATCAAACCGCCATGAGTTAGTGCATGTTTTGTCTAGTCGTCTCAAACAGAGATGTAAAAGTTCTGTTTTTTCGCAGAACTTCAAAATTTCATAACAGAACACCAATAGAACAAAAGAACGCAAGTACACCGTTCTGGGCCATTTTCCAGCACGAGGCAGAACAGAACGGCCATTTAGAACGTTTTTTCGTTCTATTTAAAAAAAACGTTCAAAAATGCGTTCTGGGCATTTTTCCATCACAAGAACGCGTTCGAACGGTCAAGAACGTCAGAACGGAAAAATAAAATAAAATTTTTAATTGCTCCTGATTGGTCTCATGTTGTCAAATGCCTTTAAAGTTGAAAGTATCCGCTTATATTCGAAACACCGACTTAACGTGACAGACCGATTTCAGACTTTTGCGAACGGAAAAAAATAGAATTTCCTGAAACAAACATAAAGTCACCCACCCAAATAGGTAACACCAAAATATGTAGCGAAATGACGTAATTACCCAAATAGGTAAACCTTTTTTCTTTATATGATTTCTCTCAAAAAAGGTTTAACAAATTTATTGACTAATATATTAATTTAAAGACGAGATGTTTGAAAATTTCAAATTGAAATGGGTACATTTCTAAAATACATGTTTCATCAATATTTTTTCTTTCCTGTCGACGAAAAAATGCAATAAAAAACATTTGTCAGATAATACAATACTTTTTTATGGAAAAACAATAAATATTTTTTTATGCGAGAATGGATTTTCCGTTCTCGATACATACAACATCAAATAGCAACTTTTTAGGCTCAGAAAACCCAACTACCCAAATATGTAACGATTTTTTCAGAACGAAATCGGTACCTATTTGGGTGGGGAACTGTATTAGATGTTACATATATGATGCAGACCCGTAGATTACGATGGTGAAATAAAAAATATGAAAGAGGAGACATGTTTTGGCGCTAGAGAGCATTTTGTAAGCCCGAAAAGATCCAAACGGGGGGCACAGTTCTGACGTCATGTGACGTCATAGACAAAATCTGTAAGTTGTAGAGGATGGTCTGCTGGGTATTCTCGAAAGGGTCTCATGTTTTGAAAATATACCACTTCCGGTCCAGCTAGGCTCCCAAAACCCAATTTCAGTTTTTTGCCCTTTTCACTGAGAACCTTCGTTTTCACAAAAAGTGTGTACTAACCTATTTTGAGGGTGAATATAACCTGAGGTTGACGAAAACTACCAGTTTTAGAGCCCATATTGACTAAAATTATCGGTTTCGACAAGCTCTAGGGTAAATTGGGACCAAGGATTTCAAAACTGAAGCTAATTTTTCAAAATAACCGACAATTGTCCGGTATTTTTTTGTTTTTCAGATAAAAATAGCCAAAATTATCGGTTTTGACTAGTTTTAGGGTAACTTTGGGTCAAATCATATCCTATGTAGCCCCGCTTCGCAGGCCCGTTCTGTAACCCATAAGAGTGTACTCATTCTATGTACCCATGCTTCGCGGGCCCATTCGATAACCCAATAGGCTCCTCACATTGTATGTAATACGGCTTCGGCGGCCTACTAGGAAATCCAATAGGAACATCGTATGTAACTTCGCCCACTTTTCTTTGGACCTTATTGATTACTTAAAAAAAGCAGATTCAGCAAAAATACAGCAATGTTAAAGTAAAAGTTTTTTTCCCACAGCAGCAGGATAAAATTATGTAATCGTATTTGTGGAACGGATTTTATAGCGTTTTCTCCGAACGTAAAGTTTGTAAACAACATGACTGACCGGTCCTTAAATTATATCTGATTTTTAGAAATAAGACGGATGATTTTTTTCATTTTGAAATTTGATCATTCTTTTTAAATCGAAAACTGAGAAATTTGAATCAAAAAACAAAAATGGTCAATTATAAGTTGGTTTGAAAGCTGATGCTAGATTTGGAATCTTTTTCCCCAAATTACCCTATAACCAGTCAAAACCGGTAAATTTGGGTGTTTTTTGTATGAAAACCAAAAATTACCGGACAATTATCAGTTATTTTAAAAATAGCTTCAGATTCGAAATCATCGGCCTCAATTTCCCCTAGAGCTAGTCAAAACCGATAATTTCAGTCAATATGGGGTCTGAAACCGGTAGTTTTCGTCAACTTCCGGTTAGAGCGCCCCGTACGCAAATAGACCCAAAAATCGGAATTGTCACGGAAATAGATTAGGACGTCATATGACATCAGAACGGACGCTGCAGTATCATGAGAAATATGGAAAACCCAATTTTTGGTTAAATTTGGCCGGCGCTGGACCGGAAGTGGTACATTTTCAAAACATGAGACCATTTCGCGAATACCCAGCTGACCATCCTCTACAAATTAACAGTTACAAATTTGGTATATGACATCACAAGACGTCAAAACTTTGCCCCTCGTTTGGGTCTTTTCCGGCTTACAAAATGCTCTCTAGCGCCAAAACGTATCTCCTATTTTTATTTTTTTTATTACACCATCGTAATCTTCGGGTCAAACTGCATCATATATGTGAGTTTCAAGAAATTATATTTTTCCCTGCTTAAAAGTCTGAAATGTATCACTAACCAATCAAAATTTTTCACTCAACCAATTTGGTCGTCAGGTTTCTTAGGTTTTTTTTTCTTCCGCCAATGAGCAAGTTTTTATTTTCTTTCTCGTATCACCCAACTCCCACCCAACCCCACATATATCAATACTTCGACTCATTTTCTAATCTGAGAACGAAAGAACGAACGTTCTCAGAAATAGAACGTTTTTTCGTGCAAAAATCCTATCACATGAACTGAACGGTCTATGGTCATCACACCAAAATTGGAGAACCGTCACAAAATAGAACGAGCGTTCTGTTCTGTTCTGAAATTTAGAACAGAACTTTTACATCTCTGGTCTTAAACATCAAATGCTAACCAGAACATGGATGTGTCGTCAAAAATTGGGGTTATCCCATCAATCAAAAAGCGTCACGCTTAGATGACTTGTACTCCCAATTTCTTATTATGTTGTTTTTGCATTATTTGTCAATATTTTTTATCAAATCCCGTTTCGCTTCCTTAAGCAAAGCCGGTTTAAAGTTTATAAAAGTTCAAAAATCTAATATAATTATAGTCCATCACCAAAAAAATGAATTCCAAATGTGGGAAAATAGCAATTGAATGCTATAATATGGACAATTTTGGCCGTTGAAGCGAGCGAAGGAAGATGAGGTACCAATTCAGTCAATTACGATTTGACGTCATCTTGGAGAAATAAGGAAAGAAAAAACTTATTAATGTAGTACAATTATATAATTTGTATATATTTTATATGGATATACAGTATGTAAGACCTATAGGCTATAGCCATAGTGGACTTTAAAATTTTCTCTCGAAAGTCTAGTACGCGTCTCGCTCGGCCTCGCGTCGTTTTTTGGAGGCTATTCCACAACATATACACCAGATGACTCGTTATAGGGCTACTCGTTATAGGGCTAAAATCTCGTTATAGGGCTACTTTTTGAGAAACCGAAATTATGCCAATTCCGCCTACGCCTGATCGATTATAGGGCTAATTTTTTTCACTTTTTCTCGAATCTATTATAGGGCTATTTCCGTTATAGGGCTACCTGCTAAAAATGATAATAAAATGTATGACTCACCATATGATCATACGTATAAGTATCTTTATTAAGAACCGGTTAGTCATGTTGTGTACAAACTGAACCCAAAAATCATTAATGTCCATTTTTGTCACACATATGATGTTTTTTACTATAATTTTAAGTGTTAGCTAAAAAAATCATGATATGTTGAAGTAGAACCGTTTTTTCTTATTGTACAACGGAAAAATTAATGTGATCATTGTTGTAATGGATTTTATAGCCGTTTCCCCGAACGGGCGGTTTGTAAACAACATGACTGGCCGGTCCTTAAGCACAATCGTTCATAATAACGGCCTCTTAACGCCATGCCGCGACAACCGACCGTATACGTGCGCACCATTTAGGCGTGTCTGATGAAAAAGTTTTAGCCCAAAAGTGCCCGCTTAATGGCTAATTGCGCAAGTCGAAAGAAGAATTTGTCGACAAATTTTTATCACTTTTACTATTTATCCACAAAAATATACATAGATAAAAAAACAGCTGAAATTGACAGACTAAGTGCGCCGCGGCCGTTATGTTACAAAATCAAAGGAAAAAGTGTAAGATAAAAGAAAATAGAAAAGATAATGGCGTAGTGCGTAGGCGAAAACGCCGGAAATTTGTTTGTTAAAAAGGTTAAGATAAACTGGGGAACGGATAAAATTTTAATACACCACCTGCGCCGTTATCGGGTCAACATTTTGAGGAACAATTTTGACCCGATTAGTGTTTTTACCTATTTTAGATTGAAAAAAAATAACGACCCAAGAAAAAATCTGAAAATGTTTTCTGACAGATTTGAAGTGAAGGGCCTGCAGATTATCAGAAAGAAAGAATCAAATAAATAGCAGCTGCCGTATTTACCCTGAAGCATTTTTTGCACTTTTTGGGACTATATTTTTGCATAAAAATGATAATGTATAGTGATGTTANCCCGATAAAGGGTGACCCGATAACGGCGCAGTGCGTAGGTTGGGTGGCTGGAAAATTTTTAGTCACAATTTTGACCCGATAACGGGTTTTGACCCGATAAAGGGTGACCCGATAACGGCGCAGGTGGTGTATAACATGTTGTAACATAACGGCGCACCCGGTGTAAATGATTTTTGTTTAAAATTGTTGACGAATTACCCTTTATCACATTTTGCCTTTATCCACTTTATTATTTTTTGCCGACCAATAACGCTTCAGACAAATCCCCTTTTGACGATTAAGACATGATACCAATTCAGTCGGTGCCGTAATCTTTTATGCACATGTCGGAATTTGCGAGTCCAAAAATATATAAGCAATTTTTTATAATATTTGGATCATTCTTTGGTGAAGATCTCTTTTGAAAAATCTAATTAAATTTGAACTAATTCTAGATTTATGTTTTTATGTTGTTCTTTTTTTGGGAAAATTCCCAAGATTTTTAACGTGTAAAGATGCCTCTTTCCCGTTATAGGGCTATTTTCCGAATTGCGCAATTCCCAAAACTGTTATAGGGCTAGAAAATACATTACGGGATATATAAAACTCGTTATAGGGCTAGTCCAAAAAACAATTTTTCCCGCTTTAACCTACGCTTTTGCGTAGGCCTAACCTGTTATAGGGCTAAAAACTCGTTATAGGGCTACTTTTCAAAACCAATTTAGTAGCCCTATAACGAGTCATCTGGTGTAAAAGGGCATTTCACCTTGTTACCAGCTAGTCTTCCGCAGTTTATCAATTTTGTTGTTTTTTTCGAGAGATACGGTACAAGTACTACATTAATTCTGGATCCCATTATGGCTATAGGTCTTACATACTGTATTGTGAAGACTTTTTTTGTATATATTAATGACAAATGAAGGCTGTTACGGTGAGAGCTAGCGGCGTTTTTTAATTAGTTACAGTATAAAATTAGAAAATATTGGTCAAAAGTTCTTTTGGGACCTGTGTCGTATCCTGTGAAAATTATAGATATAATCGTCAGGTATCACCAATTAATCGAGAAATAGGACTACAGTACCTGCTCCCAAATCTTTACGATTTGTGGTTCAAAAAATCGTAACGATTTGGGGTCATGACGTCATTTCGTAACGATTTGGGGTCATTAGCTTTTTAACACTTCAAATTAGTGTTTTTCTTAATCAGAGTCTTTGCTGCACAAGTGTTACTCCGCAAAAAGTTATAAGTAACGTTATGATTTGAAAACGTTACAATTTTTCAAAGTTCAATGACCTAAAAGCGTTACAATTTTTTGATATATATCTAATTACACCACCTAACCATTTGACTTAACACATTTTTTTCCGAAAAAAGGTGTTAATTCAAANCTGCCGTATTTACCCTGAAGCATTTTTTGCACTTTTTGGGACTATATTTTTGCATAAAAATGATAATGTATAGTGATGTTAGTACTCAAGGCGTGCCTGGTTTGACCCAAAAGTTACTGTGGAGTTACCCCGAAGACTTCTTATGATGATAAAAGTCAAATTAAATTAAAAGAAGAAACAAATTTTAGCAAATACCAATCGTGGGAGTTTCCCAGTTTATTGAAAATTTTGAGATTTTGAATTGCTCCAAATTTCTAGAATTCGTGAACTAACTTATTTTTTTGCACTTGAACTTATTCGCGAAGCCTTTGAAGATAATCTGAAGATAACTATATGTATTCAATACGGTGTAATAAAAAAATGATGTTTAGTTGTAAACAAATCGAGCAGACCACCCTTAAATTTCCTGTTGGAACAGAATTGTTTTTCGGTATTAATTGTATTGACCATTTTTTTGAATTTTATAGAATGTGATTCCTTATTGGATAATATTTATGAACTTAGACTTCTATCAGACAAAAAGTTTGAACATTTTTTGTTAATGTTTTGGAAAAAATTTCTAAGTTTAATTTTAATTTTTACTGACTGCAGTGACTTGCAGACTGTGTCGAATATTCTAAAATTTTGTCGTTTTCAAGCGAAACACAAAGTTGGATAATGAATACTGGAGTTCATATATTTTTTATGAAATGTGTTAACTTTCAAACTTTGAACAACGTACATAATAACATATTAAGGACCGGTCAGTCATGTTGTGTACAAACTGAACCCAAAAATCAGTGATGTCCATTTTTGACACATATTTGATGTTTTTATTATAATTTAAGGTGTTAGCTAATGATATCAAGCATGACCAAGTTCATTTGGCCATCAAATTCTAGAAATTTTGGTGCTTGAAAATTTCGATAAAAACTTGAATTCATAAAAATGTTCATACAACTTTTCAAAAATAAATATTCTTTACTTATTTTTTAATGCGTAGTTTGTA
>SCLG01000134.1:178014-214207 GCA_004367875.1 Oikopleura albicans
AGTTTAACTGAAGTTCAAGCGCGCCGTAGGCGGTCAATACTAGTAATGATGACAACCCAAATAAAATCATCTGAAAGTAGAAGCCTTGATCTTCAAGAACAAAACAAAAACAAGTCAATAGCAGTTGTAGAACAAATTTTATAGCGTTGTTCCCGAACGTACTTTTTGTAAACAAAGGGACTCACCGGTCCTTAAACAAAAATCTTAACGATTTGGGGTCACCAGACGTCGGAAAAAAATCGCAACGATTTGGAATCATGACGTCATTTCGTAACGATTTGGGAGCAAGAACTGTACGAGCAAGAACACCTGTGCAGTTATCTGGCCGACATCCCCGGCGAAAGCATGTTTTGTTTCGTAATAATGGCCAGATAACTGCGCAGGGTGCAGGCGGACTGTCTGGAAATTCTCGCCCAAAAGCGGCCAGATAAGAGCACGAGCGGGAAATTGCGCAAATTATACTTAAGTGTTATTAGCCAATTACAGGCTGGCCAGATAACCGCACGAGCGGGGAATTGCGCAATACTAAAATGTAATTATCCAATAAGAGGCTGGCCAGGTAACAGAACGAGCGGGAAATTGCGCAATACAGCAAGTTTTAAAATCAGCTCATATTACTCAGTGTTTAACTTGCGTTACTTTTATTAAAAAAACTTTACTATAAATAGCTTTTAATGTCATATGATATGATTATATCTTTCAGGCAAAAATGAAACAATTTGCCTATCATTATTTATTTAGTTATAAGAGCCATCCTTAGATTGTATGATGAAGTTCAATCCATATCTCGAAATAATTAACCCGCAGGCAGCCGGATAAGTCCACAGTGACCCGTCCACGCACTGTGGGCCTTTCGTTAAGTCGGAAAATTATTGGAAAAAATGTGGCCGGATTAACCCTTAGGGGATATAGTTATTCGACTAAAAAATAAAATAAACCAAAAGAGTTTGTAAACAACAATATTATTATTCCAAGAATTTCCGGCCAGATAACTGCGCAGTGCGTAGGCGAAGTTGATGGAAAATTTTTCTTCAGAATTACGGCCAGATAACGGCACGAGCGGGAATTCCGGCCAGATAACTGCGTAGGTGGTGTAGTTAACATAGAGGTTTCTGTCAAGTTATTTCTATTGTATAATTTTTACGCTGCCCTGCTTTTGGACAAATAAATGTTAAAAAAAAGTAAAAGTTGGAACAAGCAAAAATAATTAAATAACAAAATCGTACGAGTAAAGGTACGAGTAAAGTTTTACCACGACCTGCAGTTACGACATTGGAATCACCTGCTGCGACAGCTGAACAAAAAAAATGGTAATTTAGTAAGATTTAGCTGATAATTCATACGTTTTCATTGTGTTTGTTTGCTTCATTTATTAACGTGGGATAATAATCAGGGAGCTAATCAGGGACCAAAATAATGATCGTCGTTTGGAATATCGACAATTTACTCTCAAAGGGATGCCGTGGGTGATTTTACTACTGTTCAGTGAAAACTGGCGACTGTATATGTTACACGTCGGGCCGGAGCGCTCTTTAGTAGCGGTCATTCACTGCATTAGAAACTAATGCGGTGAATGACAAGCCCGTTTCTAATTGGGCCTCGTGGGCCCGGTGTGTTCCGTGATCCATGAAAGGTGCATTGAGTACCGACTCCTGTTGCACCAATCAGCGATTGGCACGCCGACTGGAGTCGGGACTCATGCACCAAGAAGCCGGCCAGTCGAACCAGAGTCAACATGGGGGAATGATTGGCAAGTCCCCCCTATTTTTGGCGAATTTTATTTTTTAAAGAGATTACTTTTTGAATTATGATACTCACAGTTCTTACTCCCAGTACAAACGTATCCAATACGTGCGTAATTTTGAGAATCTAGAACGTCCGTATTGGAAGTAGGGACTGTAGATTTCATAATGGTTTCATAAACGGGACCATTTGGTTGAAGACAATTTAAATTTACATGGTGGAGATTGTATCTGTAAGAAATTAACACTGAAATAACACTGATGATGAAAGCCTTATTAACCCTAGACCGTAAAGTGATATCAAACGTGATGACGTTCTTTCTTTCTTTAATTATATGTTAAGGGTTCAATTGTGGATTCCAAAATATTCCGTCATAACTATTATGGTTATGTGACCACATAAAAATCTTAATTTTCATGTATTGCTTGATCATGCTAGAATTATATCGCGTTAAAGATTAGAAAATAATTTAAGTTTGATGATTGGAAATAACTTAAGTTTGCAACGCTCTAGGGTTGATACGTTCGGAGGCATTTGGAATTTGATAGTTTATTTTCGAATTGAATAGTTCATTCTCTTCGAAATTTTTTTATTATATTATTTTTTAATTTGCTTGGATATCGGACCACAGTTCCAGTCATAAAGTACTGGAGCTGTGGGAATCCAGTAGCGAATCAAAGTGACGGAAGTCAATGAGGTAATGGATCCTACCCATAGACAGTACCATGCCAAGATCAGATGACGTCGAAAGATGGATAAGAAATGAATGCTAAAAAACCATGCATTAGCATTAAAAAACATATAAGAGACCGCAATGTATCTGTAAGAAATTACGGTATATTGAAATTTTACTGTGGTGCGCGGGTCGACTGTGCCACGTTGGCCAATCAGGGCCGTCAGCGTAGGTAGGGCCGTCAGCGTAGGTAGGGCCGTCAGCGTGGCATCAGCCGGCTTGCACCAACATGCAACGCGATATAGCGCACAAAACGCGTTTGGCCACAATTTGGCGGTGGATAAAGGAGGATCTGACGGAAATATCGGACCACAGTTCCAGTCATAAAGTACTGGAGCTGTGGGAATCCAGTAGCGAGTCAAAATGAAGGAAGTATCAAAAATGCTGAGCCAGACGATGTTCAGATGACACATAAAGATACGAAAAAAAATATAAATTCAAAAAACTTTTTAAAATACGTTTATTGTAAAAATA
Source organism: Oikopleura albicans (assembly GCA_004367875.1). Taxonomy (NCBI): domain Eukaryota; kingdom Metazoa; phylum Chordata; class Appendicularia; order Copelata; family Oikopleuridae; genus Oikopleura; species Oikopleura albicans. The sequence goes on from SCLG01000134.1 coordinate 180,965, forward strand.
GGAGAGGAGCCATCAAGTGTCTCTGTTTGAGAGACCCCAATGAAAGTATAAAATGTGGGTCGGGGGTACTTTAGGAGGGTACTTTTATTCAAATGCAGTGGAACAGAAACGTGTCCGCGATAGAACGTGGCCTCGGCGTGTGTGCTGCCGAGTAGTGAGCCCCGGCTCCCGCTGGACCAATCAGTGATTGGTACGCCAGCGGGAGTCAGGGTTCGGACCGGCAGAGCACACAATCGCCGGAGCCGACCGAGAGAGAGGACCGAATTTAATTTATACCGATTTTATTACCTTTTTTTGAGCTGTGGTGACTCTGGTCCCTACCCCCAGTACGGACGCTTTTCGAGCGACCGGCGTTTCAAATTAAGGAACGTCCGTAATGGGGGTAAGGACTGCAATCGCCACAGCTGGGCCCCAGCGGGCGCTTTTTGGGCCCTCAAACTTTATTATACCCTTAACATCATTATATTGTTTTTACGACGAATTCCAGAGAATAAAATATACGAGAATAAACCATTGGTGCCGGCCCGTCCGTGATCGGATGGGCCGGGACCCCGAGTAAGGACTAAATAAACTCACACATGCAAAGCGAATAAAAAACGGTACATCAAGTAACAAAGGTCGTAAAAATTAATATACGGTGATAAAAAAATAGATAAAACAAACTCAATTACGTTCTAATGTTACACAGTAGAACGTACCCGCATTGAACTCGTTCGACCCACGGTGTAGTGAAGGACACGCATGGAATGATTCAATGCGAGGTGTGCAGAAAATAGGTCATTACCAAAATAAAAAAAAATTGACGACCTATATTTCCACACTTGAAGAAGACGAATGGGTCGTTTTCAGCTCTGATGACAAGTTGTTTCAGGCGCGATCTTTCAGGACATTTAAACCGTCCCAAGGTGAAAGCTTCTTCGGAGGCGAGTTTCCTCTCAGTCATTTTTTTGGCTAAAATGTGCAGAAAACAGAGTTTATCCAACACCGAGCCAATTTTCAGGACACAGTTAGAGGACATGTTAGAGCTTTGCACTTTGTTATAATCTTTTTGGGAATGTTATTTGATGTTGCTTTATACCAAAGAGCGCGCACACTTTTGCATGGAGCCCTTATTTTGAAGGAAATTTTTTTTTAGTTTTACTTCGTTTTATTATTTGGAAAAACAAACAGCGCATGCTTAATCTAGCGCGACATTTGTGCCAGTTAATGTAATTGTGTATTTTTAGCGCGTAGTTATTAAACAATTAGCGCGAATTTTATGCTACCGGACTCGTAATTTTATCTTTTTACAAAGTTAAAAAAAAGCCTAACTTTCCTCAGCAACTTTTCTAAACTGTGGTGTCCTTCGTGTGTGTCCAAATAAAAAAACTTTCCTCAACTTTCCTCGGCAGTTCCAAAGGACTTTCGAAAGGACTTTTGAGGAAAAGTAACTTTTGCCGAGCCCTAATTGACGGTGTTTTTTTTTGCGTACGTTGGAGCTTTCAAACAGCTCTCTACCTAACCCTGGGGGCCCAAATCAGTTTGTGAATAGTCAGATTGACGTAGTTTGACGAGCTCTACTCGGCTTTACCAGTTTTGTTGAATTATTGCGAATTATTGTCAATTTTTTAAGTGCGCGTTTATTTACACGCATTTCCCCCTACGGGTTCCCAAAAACTCCTTCCCCCTCAGAATTAATATTTCAAATGTAAAAAGGCTTTTTCTCTTGATTCAAATTCCAAATTGACGACTAAAATGAGCTTCATTTGGACGCGTATCATGATATACACCAAGTGATCTGGTATGTTACAAAAGGAAATGATAAAAAATGTATCATAACGGCGCAATGCGTAGGCGATTCCTGTGGAAAACGCCAAAAAATTATAAATTGTAACATAACGGATCTTACGGGGAAAGATTGCGCAAGACGTGTCAATTGTAACATAACGGAAAATAGTAAATACGTAACTCAAAAATATTGCGCAATACGTCTTTTTTTGTACAAATTGTAACAACGGAAAATAGTGATTACGTAACGCAAAAATATTGCACAATACGTTTTTTTCACAAAATACCAGATAAAGGAAAATCGTAATAAAATAACTCGAAAATATTGCCGTTCAATTAGGGATAAATTGTTTTAAAATGACTTACAGCAGATGACTCGTTATAGGGCTACTTATTGAGAAACCGAAATTTTGCCAATTCCGCCTACGCCTGATCGATAATAGGGCTACATTTTTTCACTTTTTCAAAATGTATGACTCACCATATGGTCATACGTATTTGTATCTTTATTAAGCACAACCATCCATAATAACGGCCTCTTAACTGCATGCCGCGAGAACCGACCGCATAAGTGCAAACCGTGTAGGCGTGACTGCTGGAAAAGTTTTTGCCCTAAAGTGCCCGCTAAATGACTAATTGCACAATAGTGACCGCTTTACTGAATTGGTTTTATGTACAGTCATGTCCCTTTAGATGTGCATTTTCGATTTCCGAAAAACGTACACATCTAGAGGGACATGCACATATAAAAGGACATTGCTCGTCGTACACACGGACAATTTGACCGTTTTTCTACAAGAGTTGGTTAAATAACCCTATAAACGTGATATTCGCATTCTGCTGAAAAAATGCTATCAAAAAAGTCTAAACTCGATTCAACTATTTTTTTAGGTGTCAAATATATAAAATCGAAAGGAGAGTTTGTCGATAAATTGATATCACCTTTACTATTTATTCAAAATAAAAAAAATCGATGAAAAACAGCTGAAATTGACCGATACAGAACCCAAAGCAAAAAAAAATGTTAAATTTAAAGATAACTTAGGTAAAATTTTTATTAAAAAAGTGTAAGATAACTAGACGAACAGATTTAATTGTAACATAACGGGTTGTAACATAGAGGCGCACCTGGTGGACATGATTTTTGTTAAAAATTGTCGACGGACTACCCTTATCACATTTTGCCTTTATCCACTTTATTCTTTTTTGTCGACATATTACCCTTTAGGCAAATTCCCCTTTCGACCATTAAGACATGATACCAATTCAGTCGGTGCCGTTAAATTTTATGGAGTTAATATCGGAATTTTCGAGTCCAAAAATATGAAACCAATGTTTAATAATAATTTGATCAGTCTTCGGTGAAGATCTCTTATGAAAAATGTAATGAAATTTGAACTAATTCTAGATCCATGTTTTTATGTTTATCTTTTTTTGGGAAAATTCCCAAGATTTTGAACGTATAAAGATGCTTCTTTCTCGTTATAGGGCTATTTTGCGAATTTATGTATTTAATTTTAAAGTGTTAATTTTACAGCTAATTTCGTGATTAATGTGCCAGTTTTGTATTAAAATCAGGAATGTAAAAAACGTGTGATTTTGAGGAAAATCCAATAACGGTCACAAAATCACAGAAATCACAAACGTTTCAATCACAATGACGCCAAAAGCCCGCTGTGATTGGCAAAAACCGACTTAAATCAGAAAAATGTGATCTGGTAAGTTCCAATGACTATCACATGAAAATCACAAAATAAAAAAATCACATTTTAGTCTTTTAATCAAAAAAACTTAAAAATGAATTTCCCGTCAAATTTATCCGTTTTGGACCCCTCGGCGTTCAAATGCTTAATTGCTTAATTGCGCCTCTTGAGAACTTCCGGGATAATCAGATTTTTTTTTTGAAATTTCACCTGTTAGTACATTAGGGTCATATCTAAGTAAGAATATCATTTTTGAGTAAATTTTTGTGTAAAAATCAGTAAAGTGTCTGTAGTAAGCTTTAGAATTTTTTGAACGTCATATAATATGACTCATATTTTTTAAAAGCGTCATATAATATGACTCATATTTTTTAAAAGCTTCAAAAACATACATTTTCAGAAATGTATTTTTTCACATTTTCTTACTAACTTTTTAAGTTCTATACTTAGGTTTGTTGAGCTTTGTACGTTGTCGTTTTATTCAGGTCCGATTTTTTGGGCTTAAGTCGTTAGTTGGTTCAGTCGACTTAAGCAAAAAACCCCATTTGTCTTAAGTTTGTTGCTAGTCGACTATTAGTCGCTTTATAAGCCGACCAATAAAATTCTGCATCTATTATCGCAATACAAAAAGACGTTATGTTAACACCAGTTATCTCAACAACGTTTGGTTATTTTAACTATTTTTTGGAGCCAAACGTGTCGCGTATTTCGCCTACGCTCTCGCCAATTATCTTAACAATCGCCAACGCACTACCCAGTTACCTAAACATTTTTGCCTCATGCGTTTTTTCGCAGTATCTTACCAGTTTTGTTTATCAACTCAAAAACTGATAATTAATATTTTATGTCATTATAAATCACATAAAAATTTGTATATGAGTGATGGGTATCAAAATCTTCAACTACACCAAGTGCGCCGTTATTTTACAAAACCAAATAGAAAAAATTGTAACATAATGGAAAATTGTAACATAACGGAAAATTGTAACATAACGGCGCAGTGCGTAGGCGATTTCTCTGAAAACGCCAAACAATTAAAAATTGTAACATAACGGGGCGAATGGTCGAAAATATTACGCAATACGTGTTTTTTTTTGTACAAACTGTAACATAGCGGCACGAACGGGGAAAATATTACGCAATTCGTGTTTTTTGTACAAATTGTAACATAACGGGACGAACGGGGAAAATATTGCGCAATACGTGTTTTGTTTTGTAAAAATGTAACATAACGATTGATTACGTAACTCAAAAGTATTGCGAAATACGCGTTTTTTTGTACAAATTGTAACATAATGGCGTAGTGCGTAGGCAAAAACGCCAGAAATTTTTTTGCTAAAAAATTGTAACATAACAGAACGAACGGGAAAAATTGTAACATAATGGGGTGAAACATAAGGGCGCACCTGGTGTATAAACGGAAACGCATGATCACAAACGCTCAGAATTATTGTTATTGTTCGAACTAAGTTGATTAGTTTCGTAACATCTTATTCTGAAAAAAAATCAATCGAAGTACGTTCAATGTTCGGAGTGAATGTGTTGGGTTAATAAAATCATGAAGGTGACAGCTGTGAGACGGTTCTTTTAGTTTCGGTTTGACATTTGCTGCTTCTTGGGAACGTTCAAGTAAAAATTTTGTTTCAATGGGGAAATATTTTTCGAATAGTTTCTGCATAAAATATAGTTATTTATATTTCGTCCTCGTTTTTCCTGCATTTTTTATGGAAGATCTTCAATAATTTATTATAATGGCCTATTTTATTAAACTCCTGTAGTACAGGGTCTGTACACAAAAAAACAGCGAAATCGAATTCCCGACCGAATTTTTTTTAATGAAATAGGCCAATACATACACTCAGAGGTCTCGCGATGTGCGCTCTCTCGATGTGCATGTCACGAGAACAATCTACTAGTCCCTTTTGTCTACCTAGAATTTTTTTAGCATTGAATGCATCAATCTATTTTCAAAAAAAGTATCCAACAGGGAGGTTTCGGACGATGGAAAAATATTTCTGGAAAAATTATGGCCAACAAATTAAGGATGGGTAAGTCGCATTCTTTACAAACTTTACTGCACGGGAAACCGCTTTAAAAAATGTTCTACACGATCAATTTCATTGTTTTTTCTTGTGTCTAATGTGTAAATGTGGGAAGAATCACATGACAATATTTTTGAAACCATAAAAGTTGCCCTAGAACCCCCACGTGGCCGTGAACTTGGCAAACTATAAGATTTCCGAGGTGTATGGTCTTAATAATAAAACAATTTCCTTCAAAGGGCCTTTTTTGATAATTGGTCTAAAACTCGAAAAATATCAGAAAAACCGAAAATAGAGGCAAATTGCTACCTTTTATGAACTTGACACTTAGTGAAGAAAACCAGATATCACAAAAAAGGCTCTTTGAAAAAATTCTAAATTGCTCAAAGTACATTTGGCCACAAAAATCAAGTTGGTGCGATGTCCGGTACTAAACAAATACAAATACGGTATGCAAGAATCACGTCGAAAAAAGATGATTTTTTGTAATAAAACGTGCAGTGTTTCGTGGTTGATATATAAGTTTGTATTTAAACCTCAATCACTTTTACTATGAACCTTGTCGACTACTTTTATGGTAAAATTAAAGTTATCAAAGAATTTTATAATAGCATATTTTAGTAAACTATCTGAGTGATTTTTTTCATTTTCGATTTTGAACGTATTTTTTGAACGTCATTTTTTTCTAGAAATTTCATAAAATTGAACTTTATTGTACTCATAATTGCACTAAAACCTGAACCAATTGATAAAACAAGGCAAAATATTACTAAAATGTATTTTTCTGGTTTTTAGTTTTTAGTAGTAAACAAATCGACCTACCCAATCTTGAAACAAAGCCGATGAAATAAAAGCGGGTTTAGGCAATCTATGTGGAGTTGAAAAAAACGAGAAAAGAGAAAAAAACAGATATTTCTTTAAAATTACGAATAAACATTTTTGGTGGGAGAGAAATTTGAGAAAATTCTTCAATATATATTTTCTATACAAACGTATTCACAAAAATTACCCAAAAAAACTTGTAAGGACCGGTCAGTCAAGTTGTTTACAAAAATAATAGCAAATAACGAAAATAATTATTAAAAATATGTTTAGGTGTTTTTCAGGTTGATTTAGTCATAGTAACTATCATGAAGTACGTACAAGTTCATTTCATAAAAAAAATCTAGAAAATTTTGATGTTTTGCAATGCCGATCAAAACCAAAATTTGAGGAATCAAAAGGACAGGTTATCAATATAAACTACCAAAAAACAGTTAATAATTATTTAATTCGAGCACTATACTACGCAATAATGTTCAGACCAATGATTAAAGTTGGTGTGAAGAAAAAAGAAATTCGAAAATTCGAAAAATATGGCTTTATTTCCAAAAAAATTGGTATTTTTTAGACCAGCTGAAAGTCTGTCTTTCGCTAATTTCAGTAACGTTAATGATACTGATTTGATTTTTTTGGCATTATAAAGCTGAAAACATTGCGCAAAAATCATTAAGACAGATTTTTGATATCTTATTTTTTCACTCAATTTCAAGGCCAACAAATCTGTTTTTATGAATAATTTTCGTTCTAGATGTGTTATGAAAAATCTGTCTTAATGATTTGATCGTTTTCAAATTTAGACCATTTTCCTAAAAAAACGAAATTCATAGGGCAAAGTTTAATATGTTTCAGCTCACTTTGAAAATTTAGAGTTCGTCAAGTTCAGCGCGTTCCCCAAGTTCAAGGGCAACAATTATGGTGCCGGAAATGGCATCATTTTAAGCGGTGAACTTTCCGCTATTAAATAAAAAAAATGTTTTTGCACTTGAATGGTTCTGGTGGCTTCAAAGACCGTTTTTATACTACGTTATTTTTGTAAACAACTTGACTGACCGGTCCTTAATACGTCTCTTGAGCAAGATTTGTACAATATGTGTATTTGTAACTTATTTATGAACAAGAAAGAACATCTAGAAAGATTTTTCTGAAAAAGCTGCGAAACATGTGCAGATCTTGAGGAATATTTGGAAAAAAATCGGTCTGAAAAAGGAGAATCGACTTTACCGTAGTCGAGTGAGTGTAAGTGACACTTTGGCCACTACCCAAAGTAAGGGCCATCTTTTGGCATTTGTTTTTTGAAAACTTATTTTTTTCTCAAAGTAGGGGCTAAATGACTATTTTTTTAGGAAAAAAAAACCGAAAAATGTGCCAAAGTAAGGGCCTTCATATCTCAAAACTTCTTTTTGTCAAGGGTCAAAAATAGGGCTTTAGACCCCTATCAAACATTTCAGGTGGCCATTTCAGGTGGCGGACAGTTTAAAAAATACACGAAAAAATGTACTTAATTTTTGAAGCCTGTTTCACGGACAGTTGTAGTTTTTTAGAGAATTTTTTATAACGCTTGAAAAGTGAAATGCACAAAATGTACCGCTATAGCTATGCATGGATCGGTCAATAAAACAATTATTTTCTAAGCCTAATTATTTCAAAATGAAAATTTATAACAATTGTTATACACCACCTGCGCCGTCATGTTTCCGCTTTTTCGAGAAATTTTTTCCAGTTAATCAGCCTACGCACTGCACTGTTACGTTTCCGCCCGACATATTTATGCGTCATAGTCTATGACTCATAGTGCACTAATAAGCTTTTTATTAGCCACCGATAAATGATAAGATTTTTTTTTATTTATCGGCATTTTATCTTTGTTTGGCAGTTCCTTCGCGAATATTTTTTGCGTTTATAAATTTGAAACATTCTAGAACGGCGCCGTAGGAGCCGTTATCTTTCCGCACATACAAATTTCCGTCAAATCGCCTACGCATTGCGCCGTTATTTTCCCGACGGTGCCGTTATGTTTCCGGTTTTTCGAACAATTCGGTGGAAACAAAACGGCGCAGGTGGTGTAATAAAATTCACCAGATACTTATTTAAAGGTTCACAAAATAATTCAATTAAAATTGGTTATTTGTAACTATAGAAAATTATTAATTTAAACGCTATTTTAAGATATCAGACTACCAGATAAAAAAATCCGCTTTCTGAAAGTAAGGGCCACCCTAAAGTATGGGCCATGTTTCGACACTTTTGAAAAACGAAAAAGGTGGACCTTACCTTAGCCCCCCTGTACTCAAGTACCAAAACTGATAACCGAATGTCCATTACCGGTTAACCGGAAATTAATTTTTTGACAAAAAATAACCGTCATCAACAAACCAACCATTAAAATATTCCGATCGGACATAGCTTTTGTCGATTTTGATCTGTTAGCGGAGTAAATGAAAACGAATGTTAGGAATAAAACGAGTAGTGAATTTGATAATTCAGGTTCATGGTCAGATATTGGCGGTAGAGAGCAATTTGTATTTTTTTTATGGCCATTTATCGTGCGAATGAATTATTAGTTGTACAAAGACGGACTACGACAGGATCTTAAAAGTGGCCGCAGGTGTTTTGATGCATTTAGCGTGAAGACCTTATTGTGGTTCGTTGTACCTATTATGTGATCAAACTTGTAATCTTAACGAGAGGGCTTTCTAACACAAGGGTTGAAAATGACGTGTGAGAAACGTTAGAAGATATAAAATATTACGTAAAAACGCGAAATAAGACGTGTACCGTTAATCGAGCTGCAGCAACGGCGAAAGGTTATCGTGGTTATCGTATTCTTCGGGAACCTGTTCTAATCTCTAAAATCTTAGTCAACAAAAAAAAACGAAAGGGATGGCGAGCGAAATCCTGCACCTCCTAGTTTCAACTTATTCAGTTAATTTATTTAATTTCAAATGTTCTTATAACTAACTTGGTGCCATGTGAAACTTCTTTGAGGAGCGTGGTGATGCTAAAGGCCGTCAATGACAGCAATTCTACAAAGTATTTTACATATAACTCTATTGATATAAATACACTCCCTAATCAGTTATGTTAACAAAATTGGGGTTATCTTATCACTTTTTGGACGCATACACGCATGTACGTTTAGCAATTTTTGCCCACGCCTAACCAATAAGCTTAACAACCCAGTTATCTAAACAGTTTTACGTTATCTCAGAAGTTTTTTCCGCTAGCTTGATAGTTTTTTTTAACTACAATGAAACTAATTTAAAGTCACTCAAGTGAAAAAAATCTGAAAAACGCTTCAAATATTTATTTTTTGAAATTTTGTAAGGGTGATATAAACTCTAGGAGTTACCTCCCATCGGGAAATGCGTGCATATATCTTTTTAGATGTCGTTGGTCCCTATTATGTATTTTTTTAAACGTCATCAATCACGCGAACAGTGTTGGTGCTATTGATTCAGTTGTCTTAGCGTATTATGCGCAAAACTATGGTACTCAATTTTAGGTGAGCTTTTTGCGATATCGTGTCTCGTTCATTAAATTTCAAGTACAGGAAGTTCGATGATTTTCCAATTTTTGGAGTTTTTTGGAGTTTTTTTGGCATATTTTTTGTTCTAGACCTCGCAGGAAAAAAAGCCCACATAGAAATGAGCGCCTGCATTATAGAAATATTTGACCGACAAAACGAAATCAATACCACCAACACTGTTCACGTGATTGGCGCCTCAATTTGAACTTTTTGGCAAGTTCAAGTCAACTTTGGAGAATGTTGGTGATACTTATAACAACCAAAATATAACCATGTTAAAGTACAAACTTTGTTCTCTTAGCAGCAGAATAAAATAATGTAGTCGTATTTGTGGAACGGTTTTATAGCGTTTTCCCGGAACGTAAAGTTTGTAAACAACATGACTGACCGGTCCTTAAAAAGTTTAAGGAGGGGACATAAGCGTTGTGTACAAACGGAAACGGAAATCTTTAAAATGCCTCTAGGTATTATATTTTTTGGGTTTTGTTATTTTTTTAGGGGTATTTATCGTAAATAAGACCAGAAAAAATAACTTGACCAACTAATTCTCGAAATTTTTGACGGTTTTTCATTTGTGATAAAATCATATATTTGATGAAGTCATCGCACAATNGTGTTGTTTCGGATTTTTGATTTTCGATTTTGAAGACCAAAAATTAGAGCCGTGAAGCTCAAAAGCTCATCTCTGAAAAATCGTTTTTTGTCCATATTTTTTTTCTCCGACGTTTTTTCAAAAATCGGAAACAACACGATTGTGCGCTTTATTGATACAATTCGTTTACAAAAAAAACGAATGCCTTATCTTCAAAACTGTAAAACTAGTTCCAAGATCGGTATGGAAGTTTGGGACAAGTTCAAGGCTCTCTTGGTGGTCTATGACAAACGATTTCAGTCAACAAACTAGACTAATTTGTTACCTGAATCGCTCTCAATAATTTATAAAAAAAAACGATTAAAATTCATTGCGAATTACAGTCGCTGTAGTAACTTTTCCAACGAGACATATTTGTAAACAACGCCTATGTCCCCTCCTTAAAAAATATGACCTTCAAAAAATTCTAGAGCTCACCACACTTTTTACTAACTTTTTAAGTTCTATAATTTGGTGCCCCCTAAAATTTTCGAGAAATTGCATTGACCGTATCGCCGATAATTTTGAATCGAAAGGAACAATTACGAAACAAAGTTTTTTGGTGTCAAAATTATCGCAAAATGAGATTGAACAAACGAGAAACTGTATCACAAAAAAAGCTTCATATAATTTCGCGCCAAACGAAAAAAATATGACAATATTCGAAAAGTGTTAACATTTCGGAAATTTTGAAAAATATTTCGCAATCTGATTAGTTCCACATTGTATTTTATTAATAGTGGAGCACAGTGGTCAGGGAACTATTAAGCACTTTTTCATATTGTATTTTGTTTTGGATTTGTTGGGGTTAACAAATATACCCTCAAAAAGAACGCTATGTTTAAATTTGGGTTTCGCATATGTGGTCAATTTATACGCCGTACCAGGCCGCATATAAACGTATAAGCGGAATGAATACTGGCACGTAGTTGTGAAGTAAATTCAACGCATCCGTCAACACTCCCATTGTTATTAATGATGGCGATTATTCACAAAAATTCTCGAGCTCACGGAAATGATTATCAATAACTACCAAATATGATACACAATGATGTCAGAACTTTAAAAAGGTAAATAGTTTTTCAAATATTATCGTACGGACGAGTATGTACCGTAACGTGGCCCACGTTACGTTGGTGACGGACATTTGGTGGCTTTTCCGTGAATACCGAGTACCGCGGTTTACAATAAGGGTTATAAAACTACTGTATTTAAGGGTTGTTAAATATACTATTACTTAAACTCCCAGATTATTAGTTACAGTCCCCCTTATGATAAGGGCCACCTTGGCCCGCTTTCTCATAATAAGGGCCACTTTCTCATGATCAGGGCCACTTTTTTGACGAAAAAGTTTTTTTACTCATATTAGGGGCCAAAATGCGGTGTGAAGGGTGGCCCTTATTATGAGAGATTTTAGTTTTTGTCTGATAGTCTGAACAAATTGTCCAATAAGATTGCCGGATATTATTAATATACTAAATACACTTTACAAACCATGGGGATACAAAAATACAAATGTAAAAAAATACATAAAAAATTGAGTGAATTACTAACCAGACTATCTGAAAAAAAATCCACTTTCTCATAATAAGGGCCACCATTTCTCATTATAAGGGCCACCCCATAACAAGGGCCACTTTTTCAGGAGACAAAAGTGGCCCTTATCATGAGGGGGTCTTTGGCTACAAACAAACTGACAAATAATGAGGCCAAGATAATTGTAAGACACACACGAAAACTCCCGTCGGTGAATATCATCGGGAATTTGTATAAGGAATTACGTTTTTCTTCAAAATACACAAAACTTTTAAAATTCATCAATGTAGGCTTGTTTCAAGATTATTGTTTAAACTTTTGTTTTGATAATAAGTTAGGTGAATTTTGTTAACGTTAGTAAGTAGTGTGTGGATGAAAAAACTCGTCACTTTCCGACTGTTAACTTCAAAGAATTTTGTTGAACTTTAGCATTACTTCACAACCTTATTTATTGTTCAAATATTTTTTTAATGATAGTTTTTAATGACAGTTTCATTTAAAAAAGTACGTAGCCACTGTTGATCTAAGCGGGGTGTCATCCATAATCGAAACGACGCTACAAAGTGTAAAATAAGTCAACTAAATGCGATAAGTGTACCAAATTGCTGCCTCTAGAACGAGGTAAAAAACCAATGGCAAGGGCTGCTAAGTAAGATAAGAATTAGAAGTGTTTGAATTGAGACACGAATTGCTATTACATAACGAAGTGCACCTGATTCGGTTTTTATTTTCAAAACTCCGTTTAATTGAGCGATAAAATTGTAATCCGCTGACTGGGTTACATTTTAACAACATCATATTAGATCACTTAAATCATAATAGCATCAAATTTAGACAGTAAATTGATAATTGAAAACAAATGAATCATATTCGAAACTAAATTGAAAAATGGTACTAAAACATTCTCTGATTTTAATCCTTAACTTTTTTGAATACAAAAGGTACATTGTTAACAGATATGTTTTGGCTCGAACATTTTTCATCAAAAAGCCTACGCATAACGCAAATCAACATACGGACCGTTCGTTATACAGTATAAGTTATACGAACGGTCCGTATGGTGACTTGCGTTATACTGTATAACTTATACTGCAAGTGTCACAAGTAACGGTTTCTGGAAAACTCTGCGTATTTTCTTAGAAAAATTTTCAAAATTCGAAGTTTCTCTTGTTTTTTTTCGAAATTTTTCTGGGAAATTTTGAAGACTTTTTATATTAGTCTTTACTCTGATCAGTTTTTTATATGATGTGGAATTGTTTTACAATTCAGAATAGCGACGAAATAATACTCATTTTCCGAATAAAACTTATTTTCCGAATAATACTTATTTTCCGAATAATACTTATTAAAAGATCGCTAGGGCTAGGTATTTTTAATTAACTTAATTATAATTGTGTATTATAGATGTGAACTTAATTACGCTGAATAGTTTGCTTGTTATTAGCATATGGATAAGCCATACCTAGGACGTTACTCTTGGGTTTGGTGATTCATTTGGTCAAAAGAGAAATCTGATAAATCACTTGGTTGACGAGTTCTGGCCTCAAAACTCTGTAGTAGTCCAAAAATACCAATTGCTCTCTAGCTTCAACACGTGACATGATGCAAATTTTTACTCATTTTTTTTATTGCTCCTGTCATGTTTACCCTATGCATCAAGTTTCATCAACTTTTGACGTATATTTCAAGATTTCAATTTCCCATTACCCATCCTAGCCATACCCTACTGGCTAAAAAATCAAGTCTAATAAAAAGCTCATAATTTCTATTTTTTGGGTAAATTTCGATTTTTGGGTAAATTTCCACACATAAGACTTGGTAATGTCTCTTTGAATCCGAATTGATATCCAAGTTCACTTCCATATTTAGAAACGCGATAATTAAAAATATTGTAGCTTTGAGTAAGGCCCATTCTTAATACAGTCGATGTGCGCTCTCTCGATGTACATGTCTCTCTCGATGTGCATATCTCTCTCGATGTGCACGTTTTTCGGAAATCGAAAATCGAGAGACCCCTGACTGTATTTAAAAAATGGACAAGCAAAGAAACCAAATTTAATTTGGATGACTTAGGATGAAATGAATGTGAATGGAGATCCGGAGACGCCCACGATGGGCGGCCCACCGGGTAGGTATCGACTGGTACGCGGTATCGACTGGTAAGATTGAGCGACTGGTAAGAATCTTACCAGTCGCTCAATCTTACCAGTTGCTTCCGAGCATGGTTCATTCTCACTGCAATCGGGNACTGGTCAGTTTTAGCGACTAGTAAGTTTTGCAACTGGTAAGATGTCGACATTCGCGACAGCAAATGTCTAGCGACTGGTAATATTTTGCGACTGGTAAGTTTTGCGACTGGTAAGATGTTGCGACTGGTATCACACGTCAGAAAGCTGATGACAAACCCGATTGCAGTGAGAATAAACCATGCTCGGAAGCAATTGGTAAGATTGAGCGACTGGTAAGATTCTTACCAGTCGCTCAATCTTACCAGTCGATACCGCGTACCAGTCGATACCTACCCGGCCCACCTCATCGCATGATAAAAAACAATTCAGCCTAGAAAGCAAGAAACTCAGCGTTATAAATTTCAAATTGTTTTGTGAAATTCATTGAGAATCTAACTGGTTCATTTTCACAAAAAAACTGCCGATATATGGAGGGATTTATGTTAACGGAAATTAAGGATTTGTTTAATTTTTTGTCATTCCGTCAATATTTTACATTAGTATTTTGTTTCAGGTGATTTTACCAGATTCGGAACGCCGTTCTGGCCATCAATACAGTACACATTTTGCAAAAAGATAGGCCGGAAACATTTCGAGCCAAAAACTGCCGGTAAATCGTAACGATTTCTCATAACACTGTTCATTAAAAAAACTTTGGCACCTAAAAAATGTTGTTATCTTTGTAGATTGATTTAACTGATTTGTGTCTTAGCCTATAAGATCAAAAATTATTACGCTGTACGACATAAAATTCAACTCTCTGAAGATTTAGAGATGCATCTAATTTTATGAGTGCTTAACTTGACGAAGTCTTTCATTTTTTAGACGAAAACGAGCTCAAATTGGCGCTAGTTTTGGATCAACCTAATTCCATCAATAAGAGAGAGGACGGATTTAGTGATTTAATCATTCCACCTTAACTGCGAAAATAGGATATGTGAACATAGTCGTACTACTACAAGGACAAGTTAATTCATATTCTATAGAATTTGTCATAGAAAAAATACCTCCCTATGGTGTTCATGTTGTATAAAATCGGGCCGTTTTTGCAAAATCAAAAGACGTATTCGTAAAACGTATAGTTAGGGTCTGACAGGTCATTTTAAGGTGGTCATAAAAAACTATTATATAAAAAATTGGTAATTTTTTCAGATTTTTTTACCAAAAAAAAAACGATTTTTACTAGTCAAAAACTGGTTATTTGTTAAAAATTAAATCAAACTCGGACTTTTCGCCTCAAATTACCCTTAAGACCAGAAAAACCGACGCATATCAACAATCAATTTGTCCGAAACCGACTACTTGCGGTCAAAACCGGTAAAACTCCAAACCCCACCGAAATTTTTATTTTGATGAATTCCTGAATACAAATGAGTGAAATTTCATGTTCGTAGTTGTTTGCACTTTTTATGGCCATTTGAAATTCAGTTGTAACACCCTACGTATACACCACCTAGCCATGTGAGTTAATGTTGTTTCCAAAAAAGGTGTTAATTCATATGCAAGTTGTTAATTCAAATGCAAAGTGTTATGCCACATGGGTAGTGCGTAGGTTTAAACCGTGAAAAACTTGAACAGAAAAGTGTTATCTCAAATGCAAATAGGCTTTTTCTCTTGATTTCAAACGATTTTAAAGAGAGTCGATGAAAATTGAAGAAGTTGGTGTTGATTAGTTTGACAAAAACTGTTTCTTGTACTTTCTATGTTATCAAATGCCAACTGTAATCTCAAATGCAAACTGTTATCTCAAATGCAAACTGTTAACCCAAATGGTGTAAACTCACAAGGTTAGGTGGTGTAGTTTACCTTATGTATAAGCTTTAACAGACATTCAAACTTTTAGGGTAGCATGTTCAGCTCAGAGTTGCCTTAAACAGATTTCAGCATAATATTAATGTAAGAACTCCACCGATTTTGATAAAAAAATATACCTAAGTAGTTCAAAAGAGGTCGAACTTGGCGGTTGGAAACATTTTATTAATGCGAGTACATGTTCTTACAAAAAACCGCGTTCTATATATAGTTATACATGTGCCATGTTCGGTTCCAGAGCTGATACCGTATCATGAATAATCATTTTCGTTATACCGTTTGAAGAGTTAGTCAATATAAAAACAAAAAAGTAGTCCATGTAACTGTTTTACTTCAATTATCGAAAAGTATAGATAATGAACGGTAAAGTTTATCATGAATATTTATGAATTGCCGGTTAGTCGTCGATGTTGAGTATGAATGTTGCGCAAAGTATTAGACATCTACTACGGATACTATTGCTACTATTAATATTTTTGTGTAGTTTTATTTTTCCCTGTCCACATTAGTAAATTTAATTTAATTTACTTCCGGTGAGTGTAAGTAAGCTATTTTGATTGGAAAATTAGGATCTGTTATTTCTCACTTACAGGGGGAGCGCCAAGTAAGGGCACGCCAAGTAAGGGTAGGAACGCCAATTAAGGGTAGGTGGGCGCCAAGTAAGGGTAGGTTTCATTTCACGAAAAAATTTCGCCGTCTTGTCAGGGTACGACAATTAAAGGTAGATAAGGGTCTCCAACTCAAACTTTGTTTGTTCTATATGATTATTTGCGCAATTTAAATATATTTTTAATAAAATTATAGAATTAACGTGTCAGCCTTATACAAAAATAAGACAAAATTTGCAAAAGTGACAACGCCAACTAAGGGTAGGGGCGCCAAGTAAGGGTAGGTTTCGAAAAACACGAAACCTACCCTTACTTGGCGCTCCCCCTGTATTCATTTGACGGCCTTTCTATGGAACTTAACGCCCCTAAACTTAACAAAATGCCTGGAATTTAACACCTTTTGTCGACAATATTGCAACATTTGCACGAAAGCACTGTCTACTAAACTTAACAAAAGTCCGGGAACTTAACACCTTTTTTCCCTAGCGTTTTGTTTAGTTCCGTAGACAAGGGGTGTTTATTCGAAATGGCCAAAATATGTAAAAAATAAGAACAAATACTGATTAAAGAAGTGTTTTTAAAAGCTAGTACCAGTACGTTCTCAACGGTTGGTTTACAATATCCTCCGATAAAAATTTTAGTGTGGAAGGGATTGGGATGTCCCTGGTCCCAGACGTAAGTAAGCAGGAGGAACCGTGAAAATATTATTAACAAACTGACCAAATTGACGAATTGTCTTCGTCGAAACGGATATAAACTGTAAATATTTCTAATAAAAATCTGCTCTCGACGTCGCAAAGCGCCTGATGCAAAATCCGGAAGGAAGAAACATGAAGTTGCGTCATCGCATTAATGCAAATCCTTACCTAATGACGCCAGGTCCAAGTATCATCTCCAAACGAAAATGAGAATGACCGTTGAATGCCCAACAAATTCATTTTGTGGACATTAACGACACTAATTGCTTTTTAAATACGTACAAAACTGTATTAAATTTTGTGTAAGTTCAGTGTCAATCATGACCTAGCTGACAAAAAACGAGATCCAAAGGAGCTTTTAGGTGGGCATATTTTTGCCCTTTAAATTGAAGGCTTTAATCCGTGTTGGGGTGCTTTGACCAACGCCCAACCAACGCGTTGGGAACGTTGGGCGTTAGGGAAAAAATTTCCAAACGTGATGGGAGCGTTGTAAAACACCATAAAATACTGTATGTACGGTTTGTTGCGTGAAAACCTGCGTAAAATATATGATATACAGTCCTCCATCCCTTATGGGCCACATCTAGGGCTCCATAATTATAGATTCATGATCTATAAATAGGGGGCGTTCCTAAATTTTTACCCTCGAAATCAAGTTCTTAATATGTTTGTAAACAGACTTTTTCTATAGGTAACAGACTACGCCGCATCTGATTTTCTTGATTAGAAAGGCCCAAAACCAACCGGTTACAAGAAAATGACCAATAAGCACTAAAATTTGAGGTTTTTTGGCTCTGCTACATCAGCTCAAAGCTCCTCAACGGATATTTTCTGGTATTGAAAAGAGCTTGATTAGGCGGTCACTTTGATATTGGGACGAATTGGGAAAGTGGTCAAAAACCGCCTGGTAAATTGCGGTTAATCTTTAACTTCGCCAAAATACTTCAATATGGTATTTATTCGCACCGCAAGAGTTCAGCGCTTAGAATACCCATCGCTAAGTTCATGTCAGTTTTCAGAAGTATACGAGTGTTATTTCTATAGGTTGGTCATTTAGGAACGCCCCTATCTATAAAGAAGAATATTTTTCTCGGAGTTACATGACAAATTTTAGTTATCATAATCGTTTTGCGACTACTTAACAGGGTCACGAATCGTGACTCTGAATTACGGAAACATCCTATAACGCAAAATAGCAAAACAAAATTGAGTTTGCAAAATTTATACTGTTTAATGCGGTATTTGTATTGGACTGATTAGTGTAACTAAGTTAATTAATTTCATATTTTCGGAGAAAAATTCGACATTATCCCAATTTATTGGATTGAACTTAATTGTATCTGAACTTTAGTGTGTTTTGAAAATGAACGTGTATTTCAAAGTTATGCTTGCAAAGAAAAAAGTATCTACAATAAATGGCTACGCAGAAAAAATGGGACGACCCAATCTACCGTGTGGCAAAGCCAAAAATTAGCCAGTTTGTATCGACAAAATAATACGTTATCCCTTGGCTCGCATTTCTAGATTGAAAAGGGAGAATTCTGAGGTTTGCCACAATGAACCTGTCTTATTCTAGAATAACTCTGTACTGTTTGAGTTTTTTAAAAACAGCCACAAATTCTGGATAAAAAAGAATATCACAACGCCCACAATCATATTCTCATAACTTGATGCGTGGAAAATCGAGGGCGTTGATTGGCTTAAACTTCACCTAAGATGTGTCATACGCGGGAAAATATAGTGTGAAAAATTTTGAGTATGGAGAATTTGTGGCTTTTTTTAAACTCAAACAGTATATGAGAAACGAAAACCTGTAATGAAACTTTTCGATCTGTATATCATATCTTGGCAACTTTTCGGTGAGTTTTTCTATAAAAAAAAGCTTAAAATTTTCAGGAGTTTTTTATTCCACAAAACAATAATTCGGATTCCGGGACACAAAAACACGGTTTTTAATGATAAAAATCACGAATCATCCCTGAATTGGCCTCGCCTGTGTGTGTATACATAATATGTAGATGTATTACATATGTATACATATCCACCAATGTTATTATATCTCTCAACTCAGGCTCAGGTGCCCTTGTGGCGGATCAAGCAAAAAGCGAATTTCCGGATTTCGTTGTGTATTGAGTATTATTAATCCGGAACGGATACGGTTTAATCCCTTTAATGGCCGTGTTTTAGATATACGTCTCAAGGAAAGTTACACACCACTTGACGCAAACCTAATTGTAATTGCGTAAACGATAAAAGCGAGAGTAAAAAAAGATATAGTTTGTCTTTGTTTAAACCACTCAACGACAACAATTAGAGTTGAACACCAAAAATGCATTAGCGTTGTGGCGAATTATGCAACAGACAGCAGGGGAAGGAGTTAGGGAGGGCGCACGCCTGTCCAAAGAAGGTGATTCATAATTGGGTTTTTGGCGATTTAGATATACAATTTGGTGTGCGCTCTAGGGGACAAATAAGCGAGCGAGAGCTGCGTATAACCACTTTTGTGGAACATATTTATTAATCTGTGTTGCCTATGTGATTAAGATTCGCTCAGGGTACACGTATGACAAACTGAATCACCTTCGCAGATATCCAACATGTTTCATGAAAAAAATTGCTAGATAAATGCACAGGTTGCCCGATAATAACAAGAACAGGCAATTTCATCACATATAAAAGGACAAAAACTCTAAAACGCACATTCTCATTACAATAGGCGAATTTTATACAAGTTGTTTACAGTATACTAACAATACGCCATTTTTTATTCAAACATGTCCAAAATAAGGGATTCCAAATTGGAATTTCCAATAGAAAAGTGTCCGAAAATGAGCCTTTAAGGGACGGTAAGTTTTTTTTTCGAGCGTTGCTCCTTTAACGGACGCTATTTTTGATAATCGAAAACATCGGGGAGTAAGGACTGTACCAAAAAGCTTAAAATCAAAATTTCAACCAACTATTATTTTCAAATTTTGCTATTAACGAGAAAAATTATGACGTGAGGACAACGACCAATTAGCGAACCGCTAGTTTGCATGTCACTAACAGTATGAGTGATTTGAAAATTGAACGCTATCAATTATTAAATTATTTGTTTATTTTTCTGTTTCATTTTGTATCGAAAAAAGCCAGCTGAGATTTCATCTCTTTAATTCTAGAATCAACACTGAATTGGTGACAAAGTATTTGCTGAAATATTTGCTGACGAAGTTAACGCTGTTAAAAAACTAGCAAAACCAAGAAAAATCTAAATCAACTTTTCAACAAAATTTACTTAAGGGGGTAAATGTTGCTCAAATTCTCGAAAAAAAATGTCGACGAAAATCTATCATACAAATTGAATGGCTAACACTATCAATTAATTTTTTTTTTGGCATAATTAAATTCAAACATTTTCTGTTCTATGAGTGCCCAAATTGTGCCCTAATATATATGCGTACACACCGGATATCCGCAACAGGCAAAAGTGACCTTAAGCGTTATAACTTTTTCCACGTAAATCCAAAATTTCTGAAACGCGGAATATCGGTTCGCATTAGTTTACCGCGCATTTCTCCTAATCCACTTTTTTAATTAATTATTTTCTCTCTTACTTACAGATCGAAATGTCTTGCAAGTCTCACCTATTAGCGATTTTCAAGAATATGATGACAAATAAAGCAAAACGCGATTAGGAGAATGTATTTCGTATCTCTTATCTCATAGTAGGATCTCTCGGACATAAAATATAATTATAATTACAATTGTTATAAAAATACGCAAATTATCTGGTTTCGTTGAAGCGGTTAATGTTGGATTGAAAAAGAAATGAAAACAAGAAAAACAAAATCAAGCGTTAACGAAAAATATATCTAGAATTTTTTCTACAAAATAAGAAAAATTACTATTGTCTTATTAAAGAATTTACTCAACAACATTAACTCCCTTAAAATGGTGTAAAGTGGTATTTAGGAATGTTCATACCTCGAAAGGAATTTTGAATTATTCAGTTCTGAATTGGTAAAAAGTGTTCTTTAAGTTTCCTGGTTAAGGAAAGTACGTCTAATGTAACGCCAATAAAAGTACACTCCCCCCTCATGATAAGGGCCCCCACCATAAGGGCCACCTTGACCCGCTTTCTCATAATAAGGGCCACTTTCTCATGATAAGGGCCACTTTCTCATGATAAGGGCCACTTTTTTGACGAAAAAGTTTTTTTTCTCATAATAGGTATTTTTGGCCCATAAATGGGCTTTTATCTCTCATAATAGGGGCCATTATCATTGAAAATATTTTTTTACTTATAATAGGGGTCAAAATGCGGCGTGAAGGGTGGCCGTTATTATGAGAGATTTGAGTTTTTGTCTGATAGTCTGGCAAAGTCTGAACAAATTATCGAATAAGATTGCCGGATATTCTTAATATACTAAATACACTTTACTAATCTCCATATGGGAATACAAAAATATAAAAAATACATAAAAAATTGAGTGAATTACTAACCAGACTATCTGAAAAAAAGTCAACTTTCTCATAATAAGGGCCACCATTTCTCATAATAACGGCCACCCCATAACAAGGGCCACTTTTTCGGGAGACAAAAGTGGCCCTTATCATGAGGGGGAGTGTACACTTTGACCTGCAATTATGTGCATATTTTTTTTTATTCTTTAGATTAGAGTATTATACAAATATATATAAATTATTATTATAATCAAGCACAAATTGTATTATACATTGCTTTCGATATTCCCGTACGTTATCGGCAATAACGTTCGTGAATATCGCATTAGAACGGTAATAAACTCAGACGTCAGTGAAGCGTATTAGCGGTATCGAAAGAAAAAAAAATCCAAAACACAAGAACAGTTATAAGTAATAACTATAGTTGTCTGTTGAAAAAAGTGTGCAAAATCAAACAACAGTCTCCTTTTTGGGATGCTAATTTGGCCAAAATGGGGCCATTCTAATAGAAAAATGATACTTTTTGTGACGATACTCATTTTTCGGACGCTTTTGTCGTGAACCAAAAACGTCCAAAAAAGGAGTAAGGACTGTTCCCAAAAACCTTTTTTTTTAATTAAAAGTAATTATTAGAAACGTTTAGTGAATTACTAATACCGTGTTATCCGGTATGACGTTTTCATTTTTTCACATAAAGTATCTGATACATTCTGATTTTTACTTGTACCAAATGGCACATGAAATATGCGTCTTAAATTGACAAAAATAAGCCATACAGAATGTTACGTACAATTTTTATAAAAAATCGGCTAAATTCCGCCATTTAAATCACTCTGTTCACGTGTTTTGCCCACGTGCATAAAACCGTGTTGTCAATAAAGTATTTTTTGTTTTTCGAAATTTAAAATTTTCGAAATGTTCGTCTCACCCGTGAAATCTTCATTGTACCATTTTCTATGTACATTAACAAAATAGAAAATAAAATGATATGGAAACGGAATTATTTTTCGACGAAAAAATTTCCACGAACGGAAGGTTTTTCATCAATTCTTTATCAGTCTTAATCAAACTGTACTTTTTAACTATAAAAACATTTTGAAATGTCATCACCGGATGTTAAACAATTGAAACCATAATGATAATTTAACCATAATGTAATTTACAAGGGTACATGACGGACAGTCTGTCTAAACTGAGGCTCTCTTGATGCTATCGCGTTCTTAAGTGAATAATTTATAACTCTTTAACTTACATTTTTGCTTATCTTTTTCGTAACAGTATTCTCTAATATTTATTTTATCTCTTATTTCCAGAAATTATATTTTATTTCTAGAAATTTTTAGTCTTGATAATTTTCACCACTCTCAAATTCATAAAAAAAGCTCGTCAACTAATTACAATAGCTCATTAAAATAAATACATTAAATAAAATAAAATGAAATTTTGTAACATTTGATAAAATTTGAAAATCTTTATTTGAAAAATAGTAAAAATTTATAAAGTTTGGATTTTGTTAAAACTTAATCAAAAGCATGAAATTTATACTAACGTTATTCTTAGTTGAAAATGAACCAAAAAAGACATCAACTAAGAAGAATGTTATAAGAAAATTAAGTAAAATGCAAAAGTTACAAAATGTTATCAGACAAACTAAAATTTTAGATAATTTGCAAAATAAGTTTCCCTTTCCTGTTTATTTATGGTCTACTGAGAATGTAGAAATATGAAAAATTCTTCTCAAAAAATTGGGTTAGGAACCGAAAACCGGTTTCGTTTATTTATTTCCGACCAAAAATTTTGATTTTTGACACGCGTCTTATTGAAACGTTCTTGCCGTTATTAGGCAATATTTAACTTTGTTTGAACGTGAAAATTAAAATTAATTGATTCAATTTCGAAAAACTGCTACAAAAAATTGACCGACGGCGGTGATGACCTTGATGTCAAAAAATTTACGACCGTGGTTGTCTAGATTTGTTAGGTTTTCTCTGTGAAAAATTTTTTGTTGTTATATTTCGTAGGGATTCTAGAAATTTAACTGTCTCGAAAAGAAATATTTAGTTTTTCGTGTTCAATACAAAAAAGAAAGTTTTTTTAATGTTATAGTTGAAAAATTGTCGTAGTTCGTAGTTTTTCTCCCGGAATTTTAATCTCTATAGCATTTATTCTCTTTGATTTGGTTTTTAGTGGCTTAATGACTTCTAGTAAGGGGACCTAAGGGGTAGGTATCCACAATACTATTTGATAAAAAGAGAATATTATAAAAATTATGAACTTGAGAGTAGTGAAGAAGATTGGAAGTTACCGAACTGATGGAATATCGCGGTGCCGCCGGAGGGCGCCGGCGAGACTTTTTTTGGCCTGGAAAAATGTTCGAGATAATTTTTGCTTTTTCTGTCGCTTTCTGGGGTACTTTTTTTGTTGGAACGCAGCTCGAGAGCGCTAGAACTGTCGCATTTTATTTTTAATAATTCACGTATTTATATTGGTTTTATATTAAACATTTGTTTTGATCCATTCATAATAAAATTTAATTCTCTGGCACCACCATAAACCGACGGTTTAGTTTTATTTTTAAGAAATCGAGTAATTGTTATTTGCAATAAGGTTTTACAGTATAACTTTAAGTTATAATATACTTTCACATATATGTTCCTTCAGCAAAACTTCACGTTCTGGTTTATAAATTACACCAGGCTTTAACCTACACCATTATATTAAAAAACTTTCTACCAGCCGAGATCTTAGGAAAGATGTGAATAGCAGTTTTAAAACAGAACAATCAATCATATAACCCCGTACTGTTAAATCTTCTGAAATAATTCCATAAGTCATGAACCATAATTTGAAGCAATCTGGAACTGTTTTAGGTACACAAATAAGTACCGGTGCAAATGACAAATAATTTGCAAATTATTTTTTCGGTTTAAACTGTATACAGGTGGCCCCAAAGTAAGGGTTAGATGGCTTTTACTTTCGGTGAGCGGCGCTTACTTTGGGGTCCTCCTGTATTTTTGTCCTAAGAAAGTCCACATATTCGTATACCGGTAATTCCGTCCCATCGAAATTAATTGATGCTTCACTAAATCTCAAAAAATATAATAATTATAGTTGTCTTCGATCAAGAACTATTTCTACCGTACATAATGAGCTCCGAGACTGAAGCAAGGCACGCTGAATGAGACCATCTAAGAAATAATTTGAAAATTGCTATTTAGAGAAAAACGCTCCAAGGCTGATAATTTTAATGTGAACCAAGTCTAAGCGGGTGTATGACATGATAAAATGCAGTGCGTTTGATGTCGTATCTACACGAAGAATGTCAAAACTGCCAATGAAATTGGCGCAATAGTGATTTGTCATA
The DNA here is from genome assembly GCA_004367875.1 of Oikopleura albicans. Classification (NCBI taxonomy): domain Eukaryota; kingdom Metazoa; phylum Chordata; class Appendicularia; order Copelata; family Oikopleuridae; genus Oikopleura; species Oikopleura albicans. The sequence goes on from SCLG01000134.1 coordinate 206,145, forward strand.
CAGATTAGCGCCGAGTGGTGCAAAATTAAGAATTAAATAAACTTTCGACGGAATAGTGCAAAAAAGACAATGAAATCAGATTCAGCCTTGCTGCAGTGCTAGGCCATACATAATCAATTCGAAGAAAAGTTGAAAGATGATATTTTTATGATAATGAAAATCAGTAACATTATATCATATATTGAATATGTAAGTACGTTACAGTAATAGGCTTCGTTATACAAACATTGCTCATGAATATAGCATATCTATATCGTCCTGATTTTAAAACGAAAAAAATTTTTTTAACGGAAATGAATATCTCTCCTTAGTGCCGCACTTCCGGTGATTTGCCTTTTGGTGATTGGCCGAGCGCGCTCAAAAAAGACCAATGACAGGCCATATAGGCCTCAGACGCAAAGTTACCAAAAAGTGGTAACATTAATTATTTTTTTCGCGTTTGAAAATCACTGCGATATAAATACAGCCTTTGAACTAAATTTATATTTGTCCATTTTCTCTCCAGTCTCCATTAGCATTAGGTAAGTGAATATAGTAGCAAGCCTTCAATAAGTCCGAACTTCGGACTCCGAAGTAGAAACGCATTTTTTGGCAAGCCACTTCCTAATCACGGTAGACGGTTAGTCCGAATCTTATTTTTGAAACATTTGGAGCGGAAATACTTTATGGTTAGCAAATAAACTTCTAATCAAAATTTCTAGACCAGACTTTATTCTACTGTACGAAATCACAAAGATTTTTAAAACTAGGGCTAAGCAATTGAAACAAAACCAAGGTTTGCTAAACGTCTTTGCAATTTGGAACCTTCTAGAAAAATGATTTAAAAGTGGCATTGTCTGCATGATAAGCAATTTAGTATACTAATCTCCATACATATATCATGGCATATCATAGATATATCGTATCGTATCTCTGAAACCCTTATGATAAGACCGTTAACAATATACTGTATAGTGTACTATACTATCTTCTAAAGTCTAAGATTGTTCCGCGTTGAAAATGAACCAGTTCGATGAAATCATAGATTGAGCCGGAACATCTTTTTGAAGAAATGGTTCATTTTCAACGCGGAATGACGTTATACAAGTTATGCGTTTTTAAAATATTTGACAATTTAGTATTCAAGATTTCTTAAGACAAAGTTTGTAAACAATTTGATATGATGCGAGTTTGAGCAACTTAACAAACTTAAAATGTCAATACAGCTCACCGAAACCGCTAAGTGTCATTAGAGGTGTAATGCCAATTTTCTACACACTTTATACGTTAATAACGAAAATTAACTGTGCAAAAACCACGAGATTTTGTCATTATGATTTATTTTTGGTTTCCTCAGAATTTCTGTTAACTCTTGTAGCTCGCGCTGTCAATATTAGAATACTTCCAGAAGTATTGATTGAAAACTGATTTATAGGAAAAAGACTATATTATAAATAGTCTACAACCCTGCGCCGTTATCGGGTCAACATTTCAACAAAACATTTCCATCCACCTCACCCACGCACTGCACCGTTATCGGGCCAAAAAACAATAAACATTTATTAAAATATATATTAAAGCCTTTCTCATTTCCTTTATTTTTGTTTGGTCAGATTTCAACCAAAATGTTTCAGACATTCCGCGTACGCCCTGCGCCGTTCTAGGGTCAAAACCCGTCATGGGGTGAAATTTTGGCCTCAGAATTATGACCCGATAATGCCGCAGGTGGTGTAAATGTATTATCAAATAGGTGGCCCCAAGTCCAATGAAGTTATATTATTTCACTTGTGATCAAACTATTTATCGGGAAAACCAGATGCACCTATGTTCAGGTCTAAGTTTGTTTAAATATTTTCTCGTATTATCACCTAGAAAGATAATTCTATTCCAATCACGTTTAGATATAATTAAAAGTGGATTATTATGGAGAACGTTGTGTTGATGTATTATGTCGGACTCGATGCAACGAGCGAATTTAAACACATCGTTTAATTTCCAAAAAAAGCTTTTATTCTTCTAAAACGAAAACGCATTGCCTCGTAGAATTGGAACTGCCGAATTGGTTTTGGTTTTGAAATATTTGAGACGTGTATGCAGAATGTAGTATATATAATGAATGTAGTATATATAATATTCCTACTTTAAGTTACACCACCTACCTACGGAACTTAACAAAACTTTTCGAAAAAAAAGGTGTTAAGTTCCGTGAATTTTGTTAAGTTCCGTGAATTTTGTTAAGATCCACGGTCAGTGCGTAGGCGGAAATGCTGGAAAACTTTTTAAAAACTGTTAAGTTCCGTGAATTTAGGTTTTTTTGTCCAAAAATGACCAAACTGTTAAGTTCCGTGAATTTAGGCCTTTTTTCTAGATTTTGTTTCAATTTAAGAACAAAATTTGATAATTTTCAACATGTTTGATATCAATGATATAATAATTGATAATGAAAGGAAAAAATAAAGAAAATGACAAAAAAAGCATTTAACAATTGAGAAAAAAATAGAGATTTTAAAAATTGTGGATAAGTCGTCTCAGCGGCATAGTTTATGGATAACGTTCTAAAATCTGTATCCTAAAAAAACGTAAAAAGACATCGTTTTGTAGCATTATTTTCTTAAAAAAANTCGGAAATTCGATGCAAATTTCATCAAAACTTTTTTTTTTCTTTTTCACTCTGAAAATTACCAACACCACCTTCCGAAGTATACCACGGTGTACCACTTATGTACGTAAATTAACAAAACAATTTGAAAAAAGGTGTTAAGTTACGTGATTTTTGTTAAGTTCCGTGATTCTTGTTAAGTTCCGTGGGTATGGCGTAGGCGGAAAAGTTGTCGCGAAAAAACTGTTAAGTTCCGTGATTTTTGTTAAGTTCCGTGGTGTTAAGTTCCGTAGGCAGGCGGTGTATTTAAAACGTTATATTAAAGGTCAACTGAGAAGCTTATTTCGAAGCCAATAGTTCTTTTTCGGGAAAAAATAATACTTAAAATAAGGGTCGATTGGACCTCAAATGCGGTTGGGTCGTCTGAAAATATCACAAAGTTATCGATTTTTCATAAAATACCCCAAAAATTGTGGATTTATCAGAAAATACCCCAAAAATTGTCAATTTTTCAGAAAATACCCCAAAAATTGTCGATTTTTTACAAAATACCCCAAAATATAGTCAAAAATTCTTTTATGCTAAATAAGGCTGCGAAAATTGTCCAAATTGATAATTTGTACAAGGTGGTTTTACAAAAGTGGAACTACAAATTCTTTTCGACTTTTTCGATTATTGCCTTAGAAAAAAATGTCAGACATTTTACTATAGGGTAACACTTCATTTCTATTATTCATTTTATTGACGAAAATATGCGGATAACGTTCGCCGAATACAATTATTTTGCATGCCGGTTCCAACGACGGAAAATTTAAGTTGATAACCAACATTGCAACAAAAGTAAGTCTGAAATCAGTAATTTCGAATCAGTTTTTTCAATCAAAATCAAAACACAGCTTGCTCTTGAACCTTCACTTGGAATGCAAATTACACTGCAGGTTTCGTGGATGAAATAGTTGGACAAATATTCAGCTTTTCTCAGTCCGCTACAAACCAAAATTGTCGCCAGTCATGTTTTGAGTCCAAAACACTATCAATTACGTGTATCAGGGAAAATTTACTGTATGAAACGTTTTTTCGTTGAACATTCTAAATTTACGCTACTTACGCCGATGCTTGATGTTTACAAAGGTCAGAAGTGTATACAATTTGGAGTAGTGTGTTTTGTTCGTTTCGAAAATTTTTTATCAGTGCTTTATTATTATTTTTCTAGTTTTTGTCGTGCAGAAAGTCTCATGAGCTCTCATTATTGATGAAAAAATAAAGAACCGGTTATTCACCGCAGAACTGGTCTTCAATTTTTAACAAATAAAAACTCTGTAGAACATAAAATAAAATAATAAATTTCCGTTATTAGGGCTCAATCATGACGATGTTTATCAAAACTCACTTTGAGATCAAGATTTGTAAAAACACTCAAAAAATAAGGTTATTTCGCGTCGCAAGTAACAGATGATTTAAACCGTCCTAGAGACTTATAGACTATAAGTTATAGTAATTTAGGGTTAGGGTTTAGGATGAAGTCGAAGTCGCTGTCGCAAATAACAGTCCATTTACGTAGCTTACAGATGATAAATTGTGAAAAATCATGAAAAATCATGAAAAGTTATGATAAAAAAATACCAAATTATCAAAAATTTATCTAAAATATTTCAAAATCCCGAAAAATTACGATGTGTCACGAAACATTGCGAAATATCACGAAAAATCACTTTAAAATCACGAAAAATCACACACCCTTTGACACCAAAAAACGGGAAGCAAAAAAAGTTGTCAAGGGGTGTGAATCACTTGAAAATCACGAAAAATCACGAAAAATCACTTGAAAATCACGAAAAATCACTTGAAAGTCACGAAAAATCACGAAAAATCATTGGAAAATCACGAAAAATTTATAATTTTTTAAGACTTTTTAGGTCATTTTTGTAGATTTCGTTGGAGTCCTCGAATGCAGCTCTATCCCCGCATAATTTTTTTGATTTTTTTTGAAAATTTTTGTTTGCGAGTTTGGAGCCCTCCCTAGGGATCCTTGTTTCTACTAGATGCTGCGGTTCGGAACCAATTTCGGAAGTTCATAACCAACCGAGCCCGCGAATTTTTTTTTTTGGGAAGCCCGTTTCTCGAAATCTCCAATATTTTGAATGATTTTTTATGTCTTATTTTAGAACAAACCTCGTTCATTAGTGGCGGTTTTTTATCATCATAGATCTTCGTGTTTCTCTTGTAAATAAGTGTAAGGTACGCCTATTTGAAATAGGCTATACAAGCAAGTTTTCTGTTGATTATTATTCTCGAATAACACTCCTATCGTGATACTCGCATTTCACGAACAAAAAAATAAATAAAATGAAAGCAGCAAGATTGCCTTGCCTGTGAAATGAACCTCTTATTCGTGTTCCCTAAATTTGGTAATAATTGTGATATAAAAACAACGGAATTAGATGGTGAGTGATCTACTCGAAGATCAAATATTGTTTAGGTAGCAAATTTAATTTAAATATTAAATCATCCTTGTAAAACAGATAAAGAAAGTTTACGGCAAGATTAAAAGTCTCGTTGAATGATTTAACGTCTAACGCAGTTAAAGGGTTGATCAAATATAAGAAAAACAAATTTCCGCCATTTATAAATGAAAAAAGGCAGATCTTCCGCTGCGTGGAAATTGACGACGGATCCAAGAAATTTATCTTGTGATACGAATAACTGACAGGGCGTGAAATTCTTTATGACCTTTTTTAACAAACTCAAGACAAAAGTTTATTTCCTCATTTTTGTCCCTTCATTTTAAGTTTATAAAAATTGATTTTGAACGTACTATAATATTATCAATTTCATAGATATGGTAGAAATCGGAAGATCGAAAATTTTTCGAAATAAAAAAAATTGGTTAGGCCAAGTTCTAGAGGTCGTCAAGCTACGTTAATTTGATTGTTCAGAATTCGATTTTGACCATCAAGACCCGTAGAGAAGCGGTTTGAAGTTCCCAACCTACGCAAAAACACGTTTTTTCCGCGATAGGTTACCGCGTAGTTGGTATCTCAAAATAAATAAAATGTGAATGATTTTCGTGAAACCTACTGTTTGTTTACATTAGTTCATCAAGTTCAGTGGGTTTAATTAATAATAATACTTTCTTTAGAAAAGTTGTGGCATCTTTCGAGAGGAAAAAAAATATTATTAAAATTCGTTTCTATGTTCTATTTTGCGTTGGCTGATTTTTTTTGTAATTTTTTTCTTTTGCGGTTTCATGGCCATTTTCTTTGAATTATTCGATCATCACCCGCTTCACATGATACCTCACCGACGTAAGTGGCTGCATTCATAAACAGATTTAGTACCAATTATCCGCTTTTACAAAAAAAAAATTTGGAGAGGCAAATTTAAGCTGGCTAAATTAGATGAAGTCGAAACATCTGGCCACGTTGTTGAACAGTGCCTGTGTTGAATATTCTAAAAAGATTTACGAAGATTGATACCATTTTGGCGCTGCTTTAGCATCATCTTAGATTCGAATGTTACCTTTTTGTGTTGTCACTTGTAGTAAAAAACTAAAATTAGGGTGCCCGCGAGTTAATCATTTTGAATTTAAACACTTAATTAATATAAACTATGATTCATAGTCTATGAACTTCGGTATTTTCACAACTCAAAATTGTAAATTTTAGCAATAAAACCAGATTTTGATTTTTTCAAAAAAAAATTAAAAAAAAGATGAAATTTAAAATCAGAAAATTGAAGATCAGAAAATGCTTTAGCCTTAGTTTAATAGTCTTTAGTCGATTTTTGAAAATAATCGACTAAGAATCGTCGTCCGTTCATTCTTATTTTTGTCTTTTGTGTAAAAAGTTTTAATAGTTATTTGCGTCGAAATCGTGGACACCCTAACTTTTAATATTTAAATCAAGAAAAAAAAACTTTAGGGCTTTTTTACTTTCTTAAAGTGCATAAATACACTTACCGCAAAAGGATCAGACTAAAGAAGCACGTATTAGTAGTAACGTACCAAGTTGAGTAACCCACACTATCATGTTTGGTTTTCATGCCACGGTTAAAGAAGTATAGAATTCCGATGAAGGGCGGTTTAGTAGAATGTTACTCATGCCTGTTCGTACATGCCGTTAAAAATTGATGATGGACAGAGTGCGCTGATTTATCGAAATGATGAAACTAATCTAGGACAGTTTTTGACTTGTTTAGAATTTATTGCACAAACAAAATTGTTTTAGAATAAATTCTAAAGTACAGTAGTTTAAAAGTTATAGGGCCTATAACTTATAGGAAACAACTCTTTCCTTACTGTTACATCTATTTGGTAACAGGTTTTTAGTAACAACTTATTACAACTATTGTAAATTATTCGTCACTAAAATATACTTTTGAAAACGCTAATTTTCAAAAGACACAATAGTAGTCAATTTCGTAGGAAACAGAGCCAGTTATTTAAATTTTTAAAATATCAATTACTTGTTGCAGATAGCATTCTGTGTATTACACATACGTTTGGCTATATCGTTTTAAAACTGGTAGGAAATTGTATTTTTTTTACACATGTGTTTTAAGGGCACAACAAGTACGTAATTTAGATAAGTCGATAGTTTGAAACAAAAATTCAAAATTGTTTGTGGCGCTGATGTTGTTTATTACACTAATAAAATTGGTTCATATTTTTCAACGGCTTAAGGACGAGTCTGTAGCGTTGTTTACAAAATTTACTTCACGGGAAAACGCTATAAAAGAACGCATTTTGAATTGACAGGAACCGAATTAAAACCTCGTTCTCTGCGGTCCGATTGTGAATTAGCGTTTTTGAACAGCGCAAAACATATTTTTCCTGAGTCAAAATTACGGCTCTGCACGGTGCATATTTTAAGGGCCCAATGGGGTCAGTTCCAAAAAGTTGGAAAATTTAAATTATTTTAAGCATGAAAAACTCAGAAAACTTTGGCGAATGATCAAAGGCGCTTTTTTCTGCTTGAATATTGCCTTGACTCTATTTTGAAGGAAATAAAAAAAAACAGCAAATGAGTTTTCCGGCCAAATTAGATCAAAATTGCTGTGTTTTGAAAAATATTTGAAAAAATATTACTTTATGCCTAACTCTTAGTTTCCCCCATCTTTGTGGTGTTATTATGATGATATTTCGGAAAATTCGGAATTTAACTTGAGTACAAATCCAGCAGAAGTTGTTAATAGAAAACTTAAAAGAGCTTGCACAACTGGTCATATTAATTTTCACCGATCAGTGAGAATTTTACGAGAATTCAAAACGGACTATGTCCTTGACAAAGTCGCCTATGTAAATAATGGGAACTATGTAAATAATGGGAACGGCGCAAAAAACTGTTTTGAGAGAAAGCGAAATTTCTGAAATTATTGAAGAATTCAATTACGAACTTTCATGGCATGATAGTTCTTTTTTTAATCTTGACCATGAACGGATTTTACCATTTTATTTGCAACTTGGGGGCGTCGGTCAAAATGAAAT